>JAVGWN010000419.1:0-14455 GCA_034552555.1 Semaprochilodus insignis
TCATTCTTGAGTCCCCACTTGATATCAGAAGGGCAGTCAAATCTGAACAAGTTGAATCTCACATTTTCTCTTTTTGACAGCATATTAAAAAACTGGTTGTCTTATTTCACAATTTGTGTGTTGGTAGGTGCTTTGGTAGGCATTTAAATGTACCCACAGCAACTCAGCCACAAAATGGCAGACCATGTAAAGTTACAGAGCAATGTCTCAGAGTGCTAAGGTCTATAGTGTGTAAAGGTTGCAGCTGCTCTACTGACTCAGTAACTGCAAACCTCCTCATTAACATCAGCACAAAAACCATGGCCGAGAAGTTGCCTGTAAGCCTGTAAGCTTGAGATGTGTCACAGTGTTTATGTACAGCAGCTTTTTGCTGAAATTCCATGAACACCATTCTTGTCCTGTGTTTTTCTAATAGTGAACACATAAACAAAGTGTTGTTGTAGTTTGTAGAGTCTTCTATAGGCCTTTTACTGGAGTGGTGTTAACAGGACACCTACTCCTAGGGAGAGTAGGAACAGTCCTGAATTGTTTTCATTTGTAGACAGTTTGTCTTGTGGATTGCTGTCCACCCAGATATTCAGCAAAGCTTTTGTTTTCCAGTTTCAACATTCTTGGGAAGAACAGATTTACCAGTAACCAGTCTTTGTTGGCTGCTTTTATGTAATAGGCAAAGACGCTTGTAGACTTCTCCTTGATTATTAACACAGAGGTTCACTTGCTTTTCTAGATAGATAGATAGATAGATAGATAGATAGATATACTTTATTGATCCCGAAGGAAATTTAGCAGCCAATAGCAGTTTCACAATACAGCACAGTAAAACAAAATAAAAAAAGGTTGTACAGTATGAACCTAAGTGGGTAGGTACCGGCTCAGCAAATATTATTAACTATTAAACTATGAACTATAAATAGTACAGTCTGCTTTTCTAACCTGCACTGTGGATGATGCAAAATGTGCTCAATAAAAGACATGAAATGTCCAACTATTTTTGTGTTATTAGTTTAGTTTATTGTAACTTAGATAGGAATCAGACCACATTTTATTAGTAATTAATGCAGAAACTAAGGTAATGCAGAAACACAGACAATTCCAAAGAGCCAAAAACACACTATATATATAGCATTTTCTCCCACCAGAGTATAAAGAGATCAGACTCACTGAGGGCTGTGATGGGAATCTGGAGGTGTTCTACAATGGAACCTGGGGTAATGTGTGTGACAATGGAATAACTGAAGAAACAGTTAGTTTGATTTGTCAAGAGCTGAGCTGTGGAGGAACCGGGACTGAGAGTCCTGCAAAAGCAAGAGTGGAATCAGCTCCTAACTGGCTGGATGATCTGAAATGTAGGAAACATGACTCCACTCTGTGGCAGTGTCCATCTTCATCCTGGAGACACAACAATTGTGATAATCACAAAGAGGTGGCCCGCATTACCTGCTCAGGTCAGACATTTTCTATAATGTCAGCTTTATTCTCTATTATTATTTAGCATTTCTAAAACATACATAACTAAATAATGAAATGGAATGTATAGGAGTGCTTTTATCTGAAAGTAGACATAATGATTAGTGAAATGAAAATCTGAGAATTGTGAGAACAAACTAGCAATGAAATGTCATTGATTCAGTGGTAATGGTAAAACATTTTTCTATACTCTCAGGAAAGAAAGAAAATCTTGGGCTGCAAAACTGTCTGAAATGCTTCTCATTTCCTAACCAGAGACAAAGCTCGGGTAAGAACACTTAAGCAATAAGACGAGTGTAAAAGTGTTCCTGCACTCCAAAGCTTAGTCCACTACTTTATTCTTAACTGTTTTCCGAAGTCAACCTCAGGTAAACTTGAATTTTGCAACTGTCTACCCCAGACATTTCTTCAAGTAGTAAAATACATGCTGTACTGTGAGTTCTGAGACTACAACAATCTCAATGTGTGTTACCCTGTGTGTTCTGTGTGATGTAGTGCACCTGCCTCTAAGGCTATGGGGAAATAAAGGAAGCTGCTCTGGGAACCTGGAGGTGTATCATAACACTGAGTGGGGGTCTGTCTGTGATGAGCAGTGGGACATCAGGGATGCTCAGGTGGTCTGCAGGCAGCTGGGCTGTGGGCTGGCGCTGAGTGCTGATGTGAGTTCTGTCTTTGGTGCTGGTTCAGGGACTGTCTGGCTGAGCAGAGTGAAGTGTAGAGGGAATGAGATTCACCTGTGGGACTGTCCTCATTCCCTGAAGAACCACACTGACTGCTCCCACAGACAACATGCTGGAGTCACCTGTGCAGGTCAGAGGAGCTACTGACTATCAGGGTTCAAAATTAAAACTTTTCTCTTTATGTTAACTGTGTGTAACACAACTGTGATTACTCTTAGCAACATTCTCTTAAATTCAGAAATTCAGTGCCCAGTTATCAGTTGTGTGTTTTTATTACATAAAGTATTCAACCCCCTTCATTTTTTCTTCATTTATGTTGTAGCATTACTCTAAAATGGGTATTTTTTACTCATCAGTCAGCAAAAATACTCATCATAAAAAGGGTCCAGACCCATTGCTCATTTCAGCATGTCAATGAGCATATCAATGTGTCCAACCACACTTTCATCTAGATTGAAGCCCAAGAATGCATCAACACAAGGTGGAATATACATTTTATAGAGAAGCCAGTTGTTGCCACCAATAGGTTTTGGCTAGTAGCCAACTATACCAGCTATTAGTGGTAGGTGGTTGCCAAGCAGATCAGGTTATTAGCTTTGTCAAGCATTGTATGCCCACTTGTGTGATCAAGAGATATTATGCGAACATTCCAAAAGTCACGGAATAGCAGTACGTAAATTAATTGTGAAGTGATGTGTCCTCAGCGACGGCTTGGGAAAGCCCACACCTGTGTAAGTTGTGAGGTGTTATTTTGTGAGGCTAGCTGGCCAGCGTGCTTATGACAAGACAACATGAATTAGCAGATTTTAAACGAGGTATGCTGGTGGGTGCCAGGTGGATGTGACATTCTATGTCTGAAGTTGTGCAGGCATTTAATATTCCTTAATCCACAGTGTCACACGTGTCCAGGAAAAAGCAGTGCCAATCGCACTGGACAGTGCAGTGGCCGCGCACGGGTGCTTAATGCTTGTGACCGGTGGTGTCTGGCTAGAATTGCGTGTGTTAACGGACAAGTCACATCCACATTCAATGCAGGAGGCCCCACATACAGATCCCACAGGTCAGTGCAACATTCATGAGCTTCCATGAGAAATGGGAGCAGACGACCCACCAGAGTGCCTTGTTGACACCAGACAAAGCGCCTCACCTGAATGTCATTGGCCAGTTCCTGCTACATTTGCAGCCCTTCATGAACAAATTGGATAATTAAGTGGATAATGCACTGTGCCTTCGGGCTCAAGTTGTCCAAAATTGGAGAGTTCACCCAACGTGAACCCATTTACAACATTGCCCTATCGTCTCTCGTTCAAACTCTGATAATTAACGTCAACATGTCATGTGTTGTGTTCAATTTATGTGTTCAATTTATGACCAATTTACATATTGCTATTCCATGGCTTTTGTTATCTCACTTATAGACACTTAAATAACTAGAGTTGAAAAGCTTTTTAAAAATGCATTTTTTCAACATTTTAACACATATTTAATAGTTGTGGCAAATACATTATTGTCCAGAAGTTGCTGGAGAATGAGGTACACATGCTGTATGAGTTTCTCTATTTTATACTTTATTCTATCAAAATATTGTCAGTGTAGATGATCACCCAGCTGTCAGTCCTGTGGTTGTGGACATGAATAAAACTCTGGATCACTGAGGGGGTGATAGATAGCCCATATGATGTAACCAAATACTCATTATATCCCCCGGTGGCAATGAAGTCAGTTTATAACACGATGTGGAAACTTTTTCATGTTTTTGTTATGCCATATTTTTACAGATTTGATGAGGAAAAAGATTAAGGCTTCAGTGTAATGATGAAAACACAAAGGGGCTTGAATAATTTTAAATACACTGTAAATAACAGAAAGGGATTATTGTTATAAATCTGCTTGCCAAGAAATAGACTGTACTTGAAAACTCTGATTTTACTGATTACCTCAGTTGGCCTGACTAAATTTTCATTTTTACAGAAACAACTATGACCCCTACTAGTACATCCAATATAAACACCACTTGGATTACAGGTACTCTTTTTGTTTGTTTCAGAAAAAAAAATGTTCCCCAAATGTTTCTAAATACACACATCATTATAAGAGTAGTTGCAACCAGAAGAAACTGTCATATTGCAGTGATATTGGGGAGGAAGATAAAGGTTACCATGAACAATAAATGATGATACATTTAGACAGATATGGGCTATATTTATTGAGCTACACATACAGAAGTATAGTCTCTCAGTATGGTGTTGGGCCGTCAACAGGCAAACGTCTCGGTTCCTAATGGTGTGCTGTGATAATCCATCCCATGCAGCTTGAATACTCTCTCACAGTTCCTGCAGATTTTGAGGTAGGGATGGAGGTGGAGTGGCACCAGGCCCTCTTTGCTGCGTGACAACAAACCGTTCATCTTGGCATGCAGCCATCTGCCAATGGAGCTGGCACTAACAGGATGACTCATGGAGGGCATTACTGCTCACTGAATGTCCGCAATCATGGCTGTTGGGTCAGACAGGTCCTTGCTTATGTCACATACACGGCAGAGTGTGAAACTTGAATTATTCACATGTCTCACAATGTCAACCCTTGTCAAAGTTTCATTCTTGTCAGTTGATTCATTCTGGGTGCAAATATTTGTGCAACTATTCTTCGATGATGAGTATATTACGTTTCACTGAGTATTTTGAAATGTGTTTATATTTTGGTCTTTTATTTACAGTGCCTCAGACCGTGTCCACAACAGTAACTTTTCCGCAGATTACATCACCAGCTGTTCCATCAATCTATACAGTGTCTCTCCTGGTTCTGGGAGTGCTGCTCCTCCTGGCCTTAGTGCTTCTGGTTGTGCTGCTGTGCCAGAACAGAGTGCTCAGGAGAGGTAGAAAGATTCAAAGATCATCTAACAATCTACTTTCTGTACATTCTTTAAGCATCATCCTTTAGTCTGTCTATCAGCAGTGTTGGGGTAACACATCAGAAAATGATGCATTATAGTATTAATATTGTAAGTGTGTTACAGTTACTGATTTAATGCAAATTGCATTAATTGTATTACTAATATGACGTTGGTATTATTTAAAGGCAATGTATTTAAGGATGTTTTCAGCACTACAGTGATTAAAAAAGGTATTCAATCTTAGTTTTCATGCTTTGATAGGATATAACACTGAATCACAATGTATTTATTTTTTATACTGATCAGCAGAAACAAACAATACATTTGAATTGCATAAGTACTCACTCCTTTAATATGAACATGCTAAGCCATATGTGGTGCAGTCAATTAGTGTTAGAAATCACATAATTTGTTTAACAGAGCACCCGTGTGCAGTTAAGGAGTTCCAAGCAATTGTACAATCTGGAAGGTCCAACTTCTGGAGAATCCCTATTGAGGCAAAACCCACACGAGTGGTTCAAAATCTCAGGCCCCGCAGATGCTTTTCTGTGGCCCTGGAAGGCTTTTGAGTGTAAAGTGAATTCAGCAAAATACAGGTCAAAGCTGGAGGACAACCTCATGCAGTCTGCAAGAAACCTGAACCATGGAAGAATATTTGTCTTCCAATACAATAATGATCATATGCATGCAGCCAAAGCTAGTGGAGAATAGTCTGTTCACTAAAAAATTGGGGGTAAATATTCATGCAATCAGATCTGGAATTAGTTTACATCACTTTGCAGAAATCTGTTTTTAGTTTGATTGTCATACATTTAGACATCATTCACCTCTATTACATGCAATGTAATGAACACTGTATATTTCAGGACCTGATTTGGATCTTGTACTATGAAAGTTAAAATGAAAAGTAGGATAGAGGTCAAGGTAGTATCAAATATAATGAATGTGATGTAAGAATATATTAAAGAAAGGTGTTGTTTTGGCACTTTTATCCACTGTGTCCAGTGAATCCAGCCAAGCCAACTGAAAAAGATACAGTCACAAATACCAAATTCTGGCACAGAATTTTTCAAATGTGGGAAATGGCCTAAAATATAGATTTCTTCTGAATTGATCATTTGTGCTTATTCTTGTACATGTGCATGTGTGAGCTACCTGTGACAACTGACTGTGCAACTTTGACTACAGATATGAGCAACACAGTGTGAGTGAGATAATCATAGTCAAGATAATAAGAAACTGATGTGTGAAATGTCCCAGCATTTCCTTACACAGATCATATTATCATTCACAACAGCTCTGTGCACTTGACATTTTGTTCATAAATATTTTATTTTCAAGCCTCTGTTCTAAACATGTTCTGTTCTTAGTCCCTTTAAATTCTTTCTACTTCCGACATGGCGAGTATGTTTTGTACTTTCCTGCTCTCTTGTACTTTCCAGTTGGTACAGATGAGTGTGGGAGTAATGTAGTAATCAGTAGTGACAGATTTATTACTTATTATTAAACAGTCCTCTCTTCTACTAAGCTCTGTGTTTCTCTCTGTGTCCCTCTCACAGTGCTCTCTAAGAGGAGGCAAAAGACTCTGACTGAGGCAATCTATGAGGAGATCGACCAGAGACTCATCACTAAACGAATGGCTAAAAAGGGTAAATTACAGTTTGAGTTCTCTACTGGGGGTGTTTTCAGGGTGTTCATTAAGATCTGTGCAAATTTTATGTTTCCATAATAAAGCTGAAGAAGATCGTGGAAAGGGTTGGGTGAATTTCTGGTGAGGCGGTAAAGCTTTGCGTTGGTTATTGTGGGCTAACATCGCACACAGTCACCCTGTTCTCTGTAATTGATGTGAGTTTTTGGTAACTTTGTTCTGCATGGTGAACGTGTTTTATGACTGTCCTGTTCTCCTCTAACAGGAAGTATCCTCTCACAAGCACAGCATTCAGGATACGAGGATGTGGATGAGGGGCGTCTCTCAGGTATGAGGTCTATTAGAGGTTATCACATTTGATGAAATTGGGTGGGTAGAGATTACCACATTTGATTTGGCAGTATAAAACTGGGTAGATGGAGATTGTCACATTTGGTGAAATTGGTTGGATAGAGATTATCACATTTGATGTGGTAGTATGTGTTTCACGGATCCAACAGGAAGTATCCTCTCGGAATCACAGCATTCAGGATATGAGGATGTTGATGAGGAGCTTCTCTCAGGTAATGTGAATGAACGTGTGTATGTGTATGTAAAACTCCACTCCAATGAGAAATATTAGAGAAGTAATGGCAGAATATCATATAAATAATGAAATACTAATAGGCCACAGTTTCAGTGAAATATTAGTGACAATGCATTGTCACTTAACCTTCTTCCTCCACCTCCAGGAAAGGCTGTAACCGGGGAAAAGGCTGAATATTATGATGATTCCACCACCGCAGCGGCCCTGAAAAGTGGGTTCTGTGTCATTAATTCATTAGATTTTTAATTACATAACTTTATGAATTCTTTGTAAATACTGCTTTTTCTGATTGTGATTTAGGTCATTTAAGAACAGAGGAAATACCAGCAAACTATGATGATGTCATGTCTGCTGTACAGATGCCAGAAAATGTAATAGGTGTGTTCCTGCCAATCCATTCAGTGGTGTATGTGAGTGTGTCTGTGTGTACAGATAGAGAGAGTAAGAGTGTATACACGTCGATGAGCCACTTGTGTAATGTCTATGGCTCAGCAGGTCAGAGCTTTTTTTGGCATGCAGATGATCAACACAGCTGCGTACCAAAAAAGCTCTGACTTGCTGAGCCATGGACTCCACAAGTCCTCTATAGGTGCTCTGTGTTATCTGGCAGTAAGCAGATGGGATAGCATTGGATGCCCTTGTGCATCGATGAGCCTTGGGTGCCATGTACCCTGCTGCCACTTGTTGCTCCTGGGATAACTGTACCCCACAAGCCTTGACATTTTGAAGATGCTGTGATCCATTTTTCTGGCTAAAACCATAAAACCATTTGGCCAATGTCAAGGTCAGGTTTTTATGTGTAAATGTATTGATGATGTATGTAAGTGATTACAATATTAGAGTGAAAGGAGAAGTTTATTGTGGAAAACTGTACAACTGAAAGTAGGCTCTAGTAATCTGTTGAGCCGCCTCTAAACTGGATACAAGATGAGATGCGGTTAGGAATGCAGGTTTAGGTTCTTTATGGCATCCTGCAGCACATGTGGCTGAAGATGTCCTGCAAATATCCCTGAGCTCTGATACTGCTAGGGGTGACAAACTGTCATATGCAATGGCTCCCCAGATCATCACACCAGCAACTGGGGCAGTGTATCGCTCCACAGCAAAAGCAGGATTAAAGCACTCGCCACAAGGCACCTCAAGGTTTTTCGTTTACAACACCTCTGCAAAGTAAATGGTAATGAAGGTGCCACCTGTGTCTGGATGGTGGACAAGGAAACTGTGGCAGCTGCTTGTTGGCGGATGAAACAATCCTCACTACTAGTGGTCTGTCTGGGCCTTTTGGAGCCTGTTCACCGTGTGTGTGCACATGCCCTCACGTAACCAGACCACACCTGTAATCATTTACATTTCTGCTTAATACATAACCATATGCCTAGTTTTGCAGCAATCTGACATTATCTGGACACATTTTTTTGTCATTGAGTGTATATGCAATTGCACATGTGTAAACGTGTATGCAAAAAGTTGTGTATTGTCATGTGACAGTATTACAGAATTAGGTTTAATTAAGGTTATTAAGGTTATTCACACTGATGTTACTATTTATGTATACATTGTGAAAGAAGATAAGGTGGAGATCTATGATGATGCCATACCTGCTGGAGAGAATCTACACATTACAACAGGTTTGGATTATGAATTTGAATGACAAACTTATTTTAAACAAAATGAGTATTTTAAATCATAATAAAAACACATTTGTTGTTCACTGATAATAAATTTTGTCTATTTTGGTATAGTTTACACACCTGACAGCTATGATGATGTCATCACTCCTGGACAGGATTTAAGAGGTGCAGCAGGCAAGTCAGAGACTTTATTGATATGGACACAGATTATATGACTACTAATTATTATATATATACATAAGTCTTCTAGCACATTTGACTGAGGAGTATTATTGGTTTAATGCAGATTTGCACCATGATACAGTGTTACATACATGATAAATTGTAGTGTAATGAAAATGATGTAATTTTACAGTAATAGCTGTGTTTATTGCCATTGTCTGAATTGTCAACAGTAAATACAGGGTCTCTCAAAAGTAAGGAAGCACCTACATAAAATGAAAATGATTTGGCAGATGGTGATCCGATTTTAGACATAAGCTGTGGGGGAAGAGGGAGGCCTGTTAGGCCATGTCACCAGCATGGTGGCCATCTTCGATCCAGCCTAAGTTTTTCCAAATGGGAAAATAGGTGGATGAGACTGGGAGAAATGCTGTGCTTCATGTTAACTTTAACTTTACTTTCCATGTTTAAATGGTGATTACAATTCAATTTGTCCAAAAGAAGTACACATGTGATTACAGAAGATTTTAACCAACCCTGTCCAAGCAGTTGTTTCCCATAGTGCAATTGCCAAACCTGTTGTCAAACTCTGAGAAACAAGTTCTGTGACTAATAAATCAAAAGCTGGACGACCAAAACCTGCTTCCTCTTCTAGCAACAGCAACCATTTTTCTGGCCTCATTCAGCAAAAGCCCGCAATGTAGCACTTGTCATCTGTCTGGAATATGGAGTTAGCCATGCTGAGGCAAATTCTGTCTACCCAGAAATGGTTCCCTAACAAAACTGAGATGCTGCAACACCTCACCACCTGATGACCCAGACCATCTTATAAAATTTGCAGAATGGGTGACACATTTTAAGATCAACTTTCAACTTTAAGATCAACCGCATTTTCCCTATTAGGAGTTGTTCAGTGATTACATAAATTCCTTTGTGAAAGGTGAGGTCAACAAACAATCACTGATGCTGATCAGACACAAATCATGACTGGACTGATTCATCTAATGAGGTTGCCTCACTTAAAGTCATGGTATTGTGTGGTATATGGGATGCAGAAATTATATCTTCATTGACAAAACATTAAGAGCATGGGAGGCAAGTGTAGATGGGGCTGGTTGTAACCTTCTATGATGATACATTTGCTTCGTTCACTGGAAATGAGGATGATCCCAACACTGTCTGCTTGGGATAACGACACCCTTCACATCATCAGTACAAAAGAAAAATCACTGTATAATCATTCAGTTTTTCAGAGGGGAAGGTTGAATCCAAAATGGCGACATTCAAGACAGCCACCATGTTGGTGACATGACTCAACAGGTTTCCTCTTTTACCCACATCCCAATCTTTTTTTCATTTTGTCAGGGTGTTTCCATACTTTTGAGACACCCTGTACAATGTCAGACTGTCTCCAGTACCAAACATGTGGTTTTAAATTGGTCCTTTCTTCAAATATGCTGATATGGAACTCCTTTCTCATTTTGGAAGTGAAAAAAGTTTTTTGTTTTTTTTACTTTCAGACTATGATGATGTGATAAGTGTGCCTAAGACAGAGGGATAGACCATCTGACATTCCCAACCACAGCTTCTGCTCAGGAAATGACATTTGCTTTTAAAAGTAAACCAATGATATTTTTTCAGAATTTTTTTTTCTACTTTAACATACAAAACTATATGGCATAAGATGATGTATTGTTTGGTATCAGTGTTTGTTAGAGACAGGTAGACACGTACAGTTATCTACATAGGGGTTTTAGTGTTAATGCCTGAAGTAAGAAAGCGAAAACAACAAGAAAGGGAGGGGTACCCTAATCTGTCACTGTTTCCTGAATGTAACAGTCCCATTTATTACAGAATCTGTTGACAGATTTTTTTAAGGTCAGCCAAGAACCTAAGTAGGTTTCACCTTTCCATAAAACTAAAGGCGTAAGCATCTGTGAAAGTCTAAATCATTTTTGAGAACGTTTCAGGACTAAGACCTCTAATATCTTTGAGAAGTAACATTAAAATAAAGTGATAAAAATTACACCTCAGTACTAACGCCCAAATCCTACACGATAAATGTCCCACATTTTCACAAAAGTTTAGTAAAAGAATTCACCTAGAATAAGTAGGCATGGTCCACTTGCAGTGATCCACACTCCCGATAGCAAGAGTGCTGGGTCCCAATTACCTTGGATTTCTGCTTTGGTGTTAAAAATAACTAAATTAAACAAAAATTTCCTTCAGATCAGGGAGTTAGTGCTGGAACATTTGTTTCCCAAAGATTTCTTACATGGTTAAAAGTTTTTGTTCATTGTTAGTTTCTGTTCATTGAGGTGATAACCTTGTGTAGTTCACCTATAACTGCTTTTTACCTTCATTGTTATAAGCATCCATGAATTATTTTGAGAAAGCTTCAGGTTTGGGATTTCTTTGAGAAAAAAAAGACTTCTTCTACCTATAAAAATTCAATGATTTATAGATTCACAGAGGTTCTGAAAGCTGTTAAATACCCTGTTTTACCCAATTCTGGAGAAATGCCATATTGGGTCAATTGCCTATATGTCTTTGGTTGTTTGTACATGGCAAGTAAAGTGTTTAACCACATATAGCCACATCTTAATAAAAAGACCAGTTTTGGATTGTAAACCATATTTCTTTCACGCTGTTATATTTCTGTCAGCCTGTCACGACAACCCAAAACTGACAGCATTCTCATATCCATCAAGGAAAATATATTTTTTTCATTTAAAATTCTAAGTTGAATTACACTTAAGTAATAATTCCTCAAGCACAGTAATGTGCAACCTTACTTTTCCTTATATAAGACACACCAATACTCCACCATCTTCTCTTATTACGTCTGTGTGTTATTTAACACTCATTAGTGTCAGGACAAAAGACTCCGGGTCGACGCTCGCAGAGTTAAAAGCCAAGGCAGAATATTTATTAAACAAGGGAGTGAACAAACTAAGCAGCAGTACAGAATCAGCAAAGGGGGTTGGGCTAGAAACTAAGTCAGGGACAGGCAACGGTCGAAACCGGAAAGAGGCAGTCAGTGGGGGCAACCAAGTTAGAAGGGTAAGGCAAAAGGGAGAGAGAAAGGCCAGAGCAGAGATCGAGAACCAGAGAAAGAACAATCAGCCGATAAGGGGACAAAGCCAAAAGGGTAGTCGAAAACGGAAAGAAGATCAAAACCAGAAAGAGATAGAAATCAGAATGAACGCTCAGGATTGCTAACAGAGTTGGCAAAGCTTCGCGAAGAACCTGTGAAAACGTGGGGATTAAATACACACAGTAAAGACAGGTGACTAAAACTCAGGTGACCGCGAACGAATGGGCGCGTCCGCTTGAGAGCACGTGGGTATGATGTCTTCGAGCGCCGCCCTCTGGGAAGTGGAGTTCGGAGGGGCGAGAGGAACGGGGAAACCCGGAAGCGTGACATCACCCCCCCCAAGGAGTCCGAGAGGGAAGCTGACCGAGGACGACCACAAGGACGAAGACCACTCCCGGGCCTGCCGTGGCTCGAACCGGAGGCACTCCCAGCCTCCTGGGGACTAGCGGCCGGGTCCAAGGAAGAACCGCCTGGGATGACCGCATCGGCGACCTGCCGACGGGCTCAATGATAGCCGCCTCAGATGACCACGTCGCCCTCTAGCAGACGGGTTCGAGGACGACCTCCCAGGACGGCCCCGAGGCCTGGGAGCGGGACGGGACGGGTGGCGACGGTGGAAGTCCTCTATGAGGGGAGGATCCAACACGTCCGCTGCAGGCACCCAGGACCGCTCCTCAGGTCCAAAACCCTCCCAGTCCACCAGGTACTGGAGAGCCCCACCTCACCTTCGGGAGTTCAGCAGCCGACGAACAGCGTACACCAGGGTCCCTTCCACTATCGCTGGAGGAGGGGGCGTGGCCGCGGGTATCGCCTCGTCCAAAGGGCCAGGGACAACAGGCTTCAGCAGAGATACATGGAAGGATGAACAAACACGGTATTGAGGGGGCAAATCTAGTTTGTAAGTTACATGGTTTATTTTTTTTCGATATTTTGAAAGGACCGATATACTTAGGGGTTAATTTCCTGCTTCCCTCCATGAGCCTGAAATCCTGGTCGAAAGCCACACTCTGTCTCCAGGAGCGTAGGAGGGGGTTTCCTCCCGTCGCCTGTCAGCGTGCCGTTTGTGCTGGCGTAGAGCGTTTTCAATACGTTGATGGGTCTGTTCCCATACCTCCTCACTCCTCCGCATCCATTGTTCCACAGAGGGCACGTCCGATGGTGTGGCCGTCCAGGGCATAAGAGGAGGTTGATAACCTAGGACACATTGAAATGGAGTCATAGCAGTAGTGGAGCTGACAAGAGAGTTCTGTGGTATTTCGGCCCAGGGCAGATATACTGACCAATCGGTTTGGTTATCGTGGCAATACATTCTCAAAAATTTACCCAACTCCTGATTCATGCGCTCACACTGACCATTACTTTGAGGATGCTATCCGGAAGTGAGACTGACCGTAATTCCCAGACGCTCCATAAATGCCGCCCATACCTGCAAGGTGAATCGAGTTCCCCGGTCGGACACGATATCCTCCGGGATACCAAAAAGCCTAAACACGTAATGGAATAGAGCTTCTGCAGTTTGAAATGCTGTGGGCAGCGAAGCGAACGGTAAGAAACACACTCCAGGAGAAAATCGATCCACTATAGTTAAAATGACAGTGTAACCCTGGGACGCAGGAAGGTCGGTGATGAAATCAACCGCTATATGGGACCAGGGGCGAGACGGGATCGGCAAAGGCATTAGTTTCCCTGCGGGCAAAGAGCGTGGGGTTTTACACTGAGAGCAAATAGTGCATGATGTGACGAAATGATGCACGTCGGCATGCATACCCTCCCACCAATACTTCCCAGAGAGTAGCTGGTAAGTTCGTGTCTCTCCAGGGTGACCAGAGGTAAGAGATGTATGAGCCCAAGTGATGAGCCCATCTCGGAGCGTAGCGGGAACAAACAACCGATCAGGGGGACAGGTCTCCGGAACCGGCTCGGCGGCATTACATCGCTCGATTTCGCTGTCAATCTCCCATCTAAATAGGAGACAGGAGTACCTTAGGCTCCAAAATGGGTTTATCGACAGCGACTACGTCTGAGTTGTCTTCAAACATGCGGGATAAAGCGTCTGCTTTAGTGTTTCTTGTTCCTGGACGGTACGTAATCTGAAAATCAAAACGAGAGAAAAACAATGACCAACGGGCTTGTCGGGAATTAAGGCGCTTGGCACCACGGAGATATTCTAAATTCTTATGGTCCGTGAGGACCAGAAAAGGGTGTCGTGCACCCTCAAGCCAGTGGCGCCACTCTTCAAAGGCAAGTTTTATAGCTAATAGCTCCTTATCTCCTATTCCGTAATTCATTTC
>JAVGWN010000420.1:0-14455 GCA_034552555.1 Semaprochilodus insignis
ATATATATATATATGCTTACTGCTTTATATTATTATATAACAATCAAATTGTTACAACCAAACTACCAACAAATAGCATAAGAATCCAAAAGTCTAATCTCTTTTTACCAGGTAAAAGTGAAATCCTGTTTTGTTTTTTGTTTTTTTAATAAGATATAAGATTAAAACAAGGATTCGTGGATTTCCACAACTAAGAGGATTAGGCTAAAGTTTTCAGAGATTAAAAATTATTAGGAATTTGATTTAATAATGTAATGTTATTAGTGCAATTGTAATTAGAGGCCAATCTAAGATAAATCCACTTGGTACAAACAAGCATCCAAAAAACAAACATCTGGCCAGTGTGCCACCCCACAGCTGTTTCTCGCAGGCTGTGAGAGGTGACTATGACTCTCGCCCACACTGATGATGCACACAACCACCCAGCATTTCAGCCCAACCCATCTATCATCAGTATAGGTCTTTGTTATACCAATCATATCCTTTTGAGTGGAGACTGCATTTCCATCTAATTCAGTCTACACAAATTTACATGTAAACATGCACATATTGAATTCTGAAATATGTGGAGGACACAGCCTTTTCCCTGGTACACGCTCAATAATAGATTCAATCTGTGAACTTAATTTCAAGGTGGAAAAAATGACTAGGTAAACGAAGACGAAGACGCTTGCGCTGTCTCCTCTTTTCCGCCAGTGTGTGCATGTGTGTGTGTCTGCCTGCAGCACAGCACCTCTCAAAAGAGGTTACAAATGAGACTTAGCCCCCAGAGAGTATTCAATTTGCTCCTTATTTTCTCAGTCAAATGCGTCTCTTTATCAAAGTGAATAGTCCGACCCTGCACAGATAAACAATAATCTCATTCAGTGGTTAATGTTTTCCCCCTGCTCTGCACTAAGCACAGCCCTGCCTTATCTCCAGCCTGGGAGGTTAAGGGTCTCCGCTTAGATTAGCCAAAGGCATCAGACAGATAAGGACAATAAATCCAAATTGCATATGAAAAATATTAAAGCATTATGCTGTATTAATCTGCTCATTGCATTATTTATCCTAATCATTGAGGTTCTGTGTCTCTGTGCAGCTGAAAAAGAGAGCAAGCCTTGTGTTGAAAAATTATAAGCGAGATGCAAAACCTGAGGAGGAGGGAGGGAGGGAAAAAGCCCTTCATTTAGTAACACCACTGAAATGAAAATTCCATTCTGTAGTTAAAGGAATGTTTCACCTACAAAATAATTGGGGCAGTTTTTACCCTTATCCAAATTAAGTCACTCAGCCAAGGCTGCATATCTGAAGTTTGTTTCTTCAGGTTTGCAATGGATCTATGAGGTTGATATAGTATATGAGGTTGATATAGTAGAAATGTAGGTCAATTAAAAGACACAGCTTTGGTATATTAGCTTTGTTCTGCGCAAACTCTAATTGGGATAAAGGGTAACTAGGCATACTATTTATTTAAGCTATCAAAGAAAAGAAAAGAAAAGAAAAGAAAAGAAAAGAAAAGAAAAGAAAAACAGGCGATCATTTGCATGCTCCAAAGGATAAAGCGTATTTATTGCTTATGAGTAAAAATACATATTACTCACTAAACTCTATGAATTTACCTATAGAACTAAAACACGAAACTAGGGCAAATATGTCAAAGTATGACTAGAACTGTTCTATATATATGAAACTATCCAGCAAAAAAGGATGTTACCTATGTAATTTAGGTTCTGCTGGGGGATTACATTCATCTGTTTTGGCAGTGCCCACAAATGTTTTTCTGGAGTTATGTGGTTCAAATTCTACCGGATCTCCTCAATGCTGATATTCCTTTATGTCCAGGTCTGCTTGTACTGGGAGAAGATTCTAAAGTAACTCATAACACACAGCAAGTGAGTGTTAATGCCAGCTCTAAAAAGTTTCTGAAGGATTGGTTTGTGCCAGGTATTATGTATGTCTGGGTTTTGCTACTTTTTGGAAATTCTTATTTTGGAGCAAGCCACAGCCAGATTTTAGGCAAAGGCAAAGTCTCTTACACCTACTACCTCGCAACCCCAAGACCAGTTGGGTTCTTATTTTAATTTATTTTAAATTTTTATTTATTTATTTTTGTTTTCTATTTTTTCTGTCAATATATAGTAGAGCTCTTTAGTTGCTGTATTTTGTATGGTCAAAATTTAATAAACATTCATTAACCAAAAGAAAAAAAAAAGAGGATTGCTAGAACACTGAACTGGTGTACATATGGCAAAGTATGTCTAGAACATCAAACTTGTGTATACATGGCAGAGGACAACTAGAACACTACACAATTTTGCACCTATATATATTATCAGGAGAACTGTAATGCATGTGAGAGACAAGAGGGTAAGCAGGTTGAGCTGCAGGGTATGAAGTGAGGTTTCAAAACTGATTCATGATTGCAACAGATTAAACCCTGAAAGGAGAACAGACAAGGATTTAGATATGTTTCATGTCACTCTGTACACAGTACGTTACTGCTATAGCTGCAATGGAATCAGCTTATAACTAGGTAATGTTTAAGAGGACATTAGCCTTCCGGTGTCAAACTCACTCATACACCATAGACTAGAACACCAAACTGATGAAAATGCAGCACAGAATGACTAGAAAACTGAACTGGTGTAAATACAGAAAAGGACGAGTAGATAACAAAACGTATGTAAACACAGCAGATGACAGCTACAACACCGATGGTTCCCTGGCTGACCCCTAGGCGAGTCTGGAGGTTGTCTGGTTGTGGGGCCCCCTCGGCCCACCGTGCTGGCTCTCAGCAGGGGAGGAGCAGACAGGGCTGCTATGTCATCTATGTCTGCCACACTGGCTGCATGTCTCCCCATAATCTGCGCTAATCTCTCCCACATTCACCTCATCTGTACAATGAAACCCAAGCGAGCCCCTGGAACAATAGGAGAGCAGCGCATTTGCTAAATTACTCGGCTAAAATCATATGGTGCCGCTTAGAGGCGCTTATTCTAATCAGTTATGTTATCACTTGATGTTATTGGCGATTAAATGTTTAAGGCCATGTGTGGCCATGTGGAACTGACTGGCCTAGCAGGGATGTGGGTACGTAATTCTTTTGTTCATTGTATTGTATATGTTTCAATTGTTTAATTTAAACTTCTGAAGGATTTTGTTGTGACTTGTTTACCTCTAAATGCCATACAAAGAAGCTTTAGTCTATATGACAATTGCCAAACCATCTTATAGGAGTACTAAAAAAAACATGTGAGTTACAGGCCCAATATACAATTTCAATCAAACACACTTTTTTGGTCAAATTCATTGAATACCATCCTCATGGTTCACTAGCTGTCTCTATTTCTGTTTGACAAGGTGGGTAACAGCATTAGGTCTGTATAGTGCAACTGGATAGCTTTGCAGCGTTAATTAGCCCACAACCTGGCTAACGCAAATTACATTCACTGTTACAAATCCTGTTCACTCTAACGTTACATCAGACAAAGGGTATTATGGGCATGAAGATCTGAAAATGCAAGTTTGCTAGTCTTGTCTGTCACCTTGGGAATATGTGTCTATGAATTGTGGTGGAGCTTCTAAAGGACCACTGAATATAGTGTAATAAGCTACGCCTTTAAAATACACGGTCATATCAGAATATTAACACCATCTCCTTGTATCTACACTCAGTGTCCATTTTATCAGCTCCACTGACCGTATAGGTGGATCAACAAGATAGGAGTGTCCAGGAGAAGGAGCAGACACAGTGTTTAGAAACTCCAGCAGCACCGCTGTGTCTGATCCACTCACACCAGCATAACACACACTAACACACCACCACCACCACGTCAGTGTCACTGCAGTGCTGAGAATGGTTCACCACCCAGGTAACACCTGCTCTGTGGTGGTCCTGAGTGTATATACAAGAAGGTGGTTTTAATATTCAGATGTGACCATTTATGGTGAAAAAAAGGCTTAAAAAAGGATGACCTCCGAAATGAAAGAAAATATTTCTCTTATATCATACACTATTCACAGACATGTCAAAAAAAAGACAGATAAAGACAGATAACTTGCGTTACAGTTAAGGCATGCATTTGAGAAAATGTATTAGAGTAAAAGGACCATCTTTTCTTTCAATATATAGAGGAAGTTAAAACTGCCTGAAAGAGAACTAAACCTGTAATGAGCAGGTCTTTAAATAAGGAACTTCAATATAAAAAAAACAAAGCACGTCTGTTACTTTTCAATACTGAGCCTGCAATTTTTTTTTGTGGTGAAATTTGTCAATATGCCTTTTGTTCGTTCTCTGTTTATCTGTTTCCCCTCAATTCCACAGGATGTTTTTTCTCCATAGAGGGGAAAATGGGTGTGTAGCTGCTGAACTGCGACAGAAAATGTCCTTCACATCAGACGAAAGTGCACGCATACACGGCCAAGCCTCTTATCCTACAGGTTATCACATGCCTTGAAAAAAACATAGAGGGTGAGCGTACACACAGAGAGAGAAGCCTTAATACATCTACCATAACCCCGGCACTCAACACTCTCAACACAATCTCTTCTCTTGCTCTCTCCCAATCTCGATCCCCCTCCCCGAGTGTAATTATCTGCCTTATTTTTTCTGCCATAATTCTTCTCCCTCCTCCTGGACAGTGATGCATAAAAAGATGCTAAAACGCCAGAATAATGGTGCTTACAGCGCATCAGAGCAGAGGGGCACTGATGTGATAAACCATCCAGTGTGACAGGGACCATCTGATACGCGTCTTTCCTGAGGGAGTGGGGCTGAGGTGGCAGAGTGCAGATGGTCCAGAGATGGCACTTCAGTCTTGGCCTTTAGCTCCAGCCTCTCAGTGCCTGTGTTAAACAGTTAGAACACAGAGGCATAGAAGCAAACTGACAGTTATGGACCATTCTCCTCTCTCTTTTCTCAAGCGCTGACAGTCTGGCTTCTTGTAGCTCTTTATTTCACTCTCTTTGTAAGGGGTGTCAGGAGCGTTTTGGTCAAAGTACAGAACTATGAGGGTGCAGCCCACCCTCTTTGAGCAGGCCAGTCATTAAAACAGAAAGCTGCATCTATCATCAAAAAGAATAGTTGCACACTCATCATCAACAGAAGAGTTGCACACGCAACAAAGAAAATGGGACCTTTTCTGTTGTAAGTAGTTTGTGTCAACTTAAAAATATTGGCAAAACACATCTCTTCACATAGTATTTATTTTTAACCATTTCAAATTGAATATTTTGTGTACTAGTATTGTTATGCTTTATTAATACAGAGCATTTTTTCCCTCTCAGTGCTCCTTTATATGCAGTATATTACGTAGCTGTGTGCCACCCTGAGTGCAGGGAATGTGTGCAGTATCCCTGATCGGCTGAGTAGAGGCTGTGCTCACACTGGCAGCCTCTGATTAATCATCACTCATTATTCACACTCACTACACTAAAATTACGCCAGGGGGAAACACTATTTCTGCCCCCGGCAGGGTGCCCCATCCAGCCCCCTCTAGCCAATCATGTACCAGGGTCCAGTCCCCTCAAACTGCACACTCGGAAGGTGCTCCTAATCTGCAAAGAAAACAATGGAGACTAATTACACGTTTATGTCTTCAATCTTGTCTCTGAGTGTAAATATATGACGAGGAGGTTCTGAAAGAAGGAGGGGTACTCAACAGTCCAAAGTCAAAAGCACTCCAAAGGACACTGAATACAACACAACACTTAAGCACTGATCCTTTTTTTCCCCCAGTTTGCTATCCAATATTAGCTGTTTCCAATTTCCACCCACTCTCTTCGATGGCCTGCCAGCTACTATCTTAGAACACTGGGGTCTAGCACTAACTTGATTGACAGGAGCGAAGACCTAAGTCCTTCCTTCCAACCGAGTAGTAGGAACATCTGGGTATTTGGGATTCAAACTTAATCGAATGCAAACCTCTTAGCCAGTTGCACTGCTTGGAGCCCCTTACACTGATCCTTGAAAGCACTCCTAAAATTTATTTAGATATTTCCGCTCCAAAGTCAAATTCACTTTGGTACAGCAGAGGGTGGGATTACTCACTGAGTTATACATACATGGTGCAGTCTGAAAGTAATTGAACTGTAATAACTTTTGTTGCTTTGACTCTTCAGCTCAATAGATCTGAAATAAAACAGGGATCATGATGTTTAAGTTTAGAACGTCAGTTATGATTTAAGAGTAATTAGATCTATATTAGTGCAATACCTTCTATTAATTGCAGTCTGTTTTATACATGCCCTCCACCCCACATTTCAGGGTACTATAACTAAAGTGACCAACATGATATTAAAAAAGGTCATGTTTAGTACGTGGTGGCAAATCCTTTGCAGTCAAAAGTAACAAATGGTCACAAATCTCATCACTCTTCTTATTCTTCTGCCCTTCTGTTCTTTTTTTTCCTCCCACATTCTAATCATTAAGTCACATCAGTCAATAGCTTTATTATCTGGTAGCCTGGGAGCCTCTATCTTGCTATCGTCCTGTAGAGTAATTGCATTGTGACAGGGGATGATGGGGCCTGAAGAGCCTTTCATTTGCAGGTTAGCGTTTATCAGTCAGAGCCATCATGCAGGTCTGTCACTCTGCCATCGGCTTGCTTGGTCTGCCTACCTCATGTCCTTCATGTAACTTTGTGCTGCAGAAATTTCCCGTTTTGGTCTCTTTATCCCAATGTTTATGTCAGTGATCGCAGGTTGTGAAAAGGTGGTCTTTCTTGTATCTGGAAAACAGAGAAATGACACTGATTTTTTCAGCATTTTTTAACCCACTTTCTGTCAACACTATTTGGAGCATACAGCATACTACATGTTTTCATATTCAAAGATGGGTTGAGCTCCTTAATGCATTCAGAGTAAAAAATTAAATGGTCAAACCTTCCTCAGATTCATGTTTATATCTCACTCACCAGTCCAGTGCTTCACATTGGCAGAAAGTGCCATGTTATGTGTTGCATTCATTGAAAACTTGTCAGTCTATGATCCTAAACCTCAGCAAGCATAGTGAAAGCTCAATGCAGTTAGTCTTTAAAGAAAATACATTCACAAAATCTCTTATAATTATTTTAATTCATGTCCAAAAACTAAATTTAGTATGGTAAAGAAAAATAGCACGATGGTAAAAGCCAGTGATAACAGCATTGTATATGGTTACACCTTGGATAAACATCTACCAGTCTTAACTAGTTCAATTAACATTTTCATACTTTTATTCACCATCAAATTTGGATTTAGGTGCCCATGTAACCAAAATGTTGTATGCAATGTAAATAAATAAGTGTTAAACTCACTTTTTATCCATATAATTTGATTGATTTGAAAATAAAAAAATAACCAGAGACCATACGGACCATACAGGGAATGCAAATCCTACATATGGATATTAATAGTTTATTAAAGCCCAGCAAAGCCCTGATGAAAACAACCCCTGATGTTAAAAGACAGCAGAAGCGTCTATGTCTAGTTTCTAACATGTTCAAGATCGATACAAACTCCTTTGACATGAGCTGACATCCCTCCATCTCCAACAAGGGATTGGATGGAGGATAATGTGCAGTCACACACAAGACAAAGAAAAAGAGTGAGGGTGATTAAAGTGTAAGTCAATAACCTTGATTTTAAGCATTTTTGTGATTGTAGTGCATTTGCCTTTTGCTAGTAGTTGATCCCGGTGGCTTTGAATAGAAATGATTGATTTACAGACCTCCACCTTTGTGTGTCTATTTCTTCTGAGAATCCCTTCAACATCCTACACTTCCCTTTGTATTTGTGCCCTTTAACTGTGCCAGGGTTCAAAAGAATTAACCTTGATTGGGATAATTGAGCCCAGGCCAGAGTGGACTGATTATGTTTTATAAACCTATTCTCTTCCTCTCAGCAGCCTCCCCCCCTAACCCAGCCCATCCTCAGCCTTTCTCTTCATCTCTCCCCCACTGACAATTTGACCCCCTCCCTCCCCTGCTTCCGCTGTCATCAACGTTCCTGAGATTTCAGCTCTCCCTTTTCTTTTCTTCGGGTACAGCTGGAACAATTCAGTGCCAACAGCAGCACTGCTAAAGAGGACAAGACGTCATTATTATGGACCAAGCCTGTTGAGTTTGAGGACATTTAGGATAAAGTGCTGGGTAAAATGCATCAATCGGATTCAACGGTGTTGTGCAATAATGATACAGTGCAATATCACTGCTGACACAAAAAAGAAAAGGAGAGGACCATTTGTTCACATCCATTCCAACAAGCCGAATTACCTCAGGTGCTCAGCTGACCGTCAGCTGATAGCATTAATCAATAGCCAATGCAGTCCACTTACCAGCATGAGTGAAGAGAGTGAGCTCTCCCAGCCCTATTAACTTCATGCTCCACTCCGTCGGCCGGATGGGGCACAAACAGAGATTGCCTCATGAGGAAGGTTTTAGGGCAGGGCGTGCGCGTGTGTGTACGGTTTGTGTACCCATCAGCGGCTGAGCCATGCTGAAAGGGAGAGGAGGCAAGCAGTCAATATCATAAGCGGCTTACAACCAGGCGTCCACTGCCTCTCACAACAGATAGAGACTGTCTTGTATAGCAGGCCTCTCTGTCAGCTCAAGATTAGCTGCAGCGAGAGGGATTTCATCACCTTTATTCAGAGCGGAAAAAGGAAGGGAAGATTGCCACTCTGGAAATGTGCATGCACAAGCTACTGTAACTTCTGAGGAGGGGGAAAAAAAAGAAAAAAAAAACTCCTAGCTTTTCAACGGTCTGCCCCTATCCTTCCTCCACAGAAGCCTATGATTGCTCCACACTCCAGCGGACTCGGGGGGTAAAGCCGATGGCACAATAACCTCCAGCAGATACATTAAAGGCCCTCTAACTCTGCACAGGTGACTGGCGGATGAGTCTCCGATAGCAGAGCGAGGAAACAGGTGAAGACCACTTTACTGCACATACGTGATTACGGCGTAGCCCGCCTACCGCAGGAACTCTTATAAAGCTTTGAGAGGCCTGTAGTGATTCTGATTATAGATGACCTTGTGGCAGAGCAATGCACACTACATATTCTCCCACAAAACATATTCAAATCAAGGACAACAAAAAAGAGTGGATGGTCAGCTATAAAAAAAAAATAATAATAAATAGTGCTAAAATGTAAATTTTGTGTCGGGAGGGGAATGTAGAGTAAAAGTAAGCTAAGCCTTTCCAAAACTTCATCCAGTCTGCTTGGCAAAGCACATCCTTGAACGGCGGCAGGCTAAAATCATTTCAGCTTCGATAAGCTAGCCATCCCCCACAAACTCTCTCTCTCACACACACACACATACACACAAGCACAGCGCACACACCCTCTCAGGGGAGCCGAGGGGATCATTCACATCAGCTTGGGTTAAGGTTTTTAAAGCAGTGTGGTGTGACTATGGGGGGGCTGGAGCTTTCTGTGCTAAAGACATGCAGGGTCCCCCCAGCACAGCTTCACTGCAGGGCTAACAGCCACCATATGCCCAGCGATGGCTGTCAGCTGCTGGCCAGGCAGGCCCCGTCTCACCCTCACTTCAGGAGTCAAAAACTGGACTCTAATCTGAACTGAGTGCTCCAGCCCTGCAGGTTAGAGTCTCGCGCAACATCTTTGACCACTCATTTTAACAGTGCTAATCTTCTTAAAAGGTCAAATGGGGAATCATTTTATAACGTGTTATTGGATCACACTGTGCAAGTTCTGTCTGGTCGCCGGAAGGAAAAGAGCTAAAAAATGAATAATAAATGGCCCACTGTTGCAGCTGTGCTCACCTCTTCAGACACAGCAGTAAACACATTTTCTTGGCCTACTCTGATCTGACCTTGTCCTGATATTCGGACTTTTTTATGATCTAAAGCTCTCCATTTGTTAGATAAAGTCTAGGCCATTGTTGACAGCGGAAGCAAAGTTCAGCACATTAAAATGGAATCTGTTCTGCGAGTAAAACTCATCATCATGTCCTGTCTCTTCCATTCTCTTCGTCTCTTCCATTCTCTTCCTTCTCTTTCAGGTTAATTGCCTGTTAACCCTCCACTTACCGTAATTACTGGCCCCAATTACCATTTGACAACAGTGCAGGACAATTGGGAGAGAACGTCTTTTACCTTTATTCTCTACCTTTGACAACTTCTGTCGGCTGAACATGGCCACACAACTTGTACACGTAGTGCTCCCGTAGTTCGGTTTCTTGTTAAAGCCATTCATCAAAATGGCATGCTGAAAAATGCCAGTGCACGGCTGAACATTCTCTACTAGCAAATGGTAAACAGCCTTCCTTTTACATCATGAGCTATTCTACCTATAAGCAAAAAAAAAACCCTCACCCTCATGTCAAGGCTGCATTTGAGGCTTCTTGTGTTCTTGTCAATCTAAGAATAATGATCCACTTCATCTCTTCCCGAAGATGCGTCTAACAACTTCCAGGCTTGCTGTGCAATGCAATACACTCCAGGTCACCTTACAGTTAACACAACAAAAACAATCATGAGTGCTTAGCGAACGTAGACTACATGATGAAGAATACAATTTATCATTGACTTACAGTCATGCAGGCTCTGTATGACAGAGAATCGATAGGAGGTAGTTAACAAAAAGTCCACTTAAACTTGTTAAACCCCCCCCTGTTTTGCCATGTGTTGCACTACCTGACTCTTTCATTCATGATGTTGGTAATTAAAGTGCTTTTCCATGATGCTATGTCCTTGATGTCCATCCATGCTTGAATAATGAAGCAAGCCTCAAAGCAGTGACATAGAGGAACTATACATTAAGGAAAAACCTGAGACAGAGAGACACAGGAGACATAGAGAGAAAAAAAAGGCAGAAAAACAAGGTAAGTGTTCAATTGGTGAATTGTCCTGTGGCTTAGCAGCTCCAGAACATGCACAAAGCTGAAGATAAAAATGAAGTGAAGGGGGTTGTGTATTTAGTTTGACATTAAACAGAACTTACAGAGAACACTGGGTTGTAATTGAAAACAAAACTGCTTTTTTGAATATTTCATCTGCAGAAATGATTTAGTGAAAGTGCTCAAATGGCTCCCAGGGACCCTTGAGCACTTTACTTTCTCCCGCCTTATCTTTGCGGCTATTCCCCGTAGACCTTCTCCGCTGCTGTCAGGCCCAACACTTTGAATTTTCCACCTCCCTTATTCCTAATTACTACAGACAAATTGGGCACGCAAACTAACTAAAAGAGCCTTAAACAACTAAAGACTGACGGCAGCCTACAAAGTTTCTTGGAAGATTCTTCTCATCCAAACCTCCGACTGTCTAGGAGCACAGGTCTGATCAAGAGATGATTTTACTATGTGTATTAAACGATCTCCTTATGAAATTAGATTTAAATCAGCTTCTGAAGGCTCATCTGTAATATGTAGAAGCATCTAAAGGCTTAACTTGATGTGATGTGGCAATTAGAACAGATTACCATGTACAGAGACTTGACAAAACCTACTGACCAAGTAAGGTTTAGTTTATTTTTCAGTTTTACTTAGACGTTCCTTTATATTCATTTACATAGAAAAGCCCACCATGTTTATGTTCTCATTTCTAGTCAGGAATATTAAACAAAAACAAGCAATAAAAATAAATGACAATAACAGAGAGACACAAAATAAAAACATTTGTTTGTAACAAATGTAACTTATTTTAAGAGTATTTATTTATTTGTTCATTACATTAATAAGAACAATATTTACACATATTTAAGGATGATATTTCTAACTTAGAGCAGAAGAACCATCTTTGTTTCCCTAAAGATTTTCTCAATTAATTAGTGTATTTTTTAAACTTTAACTCTTTTTTTTTGCCATAAATTCTTATTTTTAGCTTTTCAAAGGTTTTTTAGTTAAAAACAAGCATTTCTTTCCTCAATAACACTGATGAGATATACTGTATGTTAATGCAAATGTGTACCAATACTTTGCTGCTGTCAGAACAACAAAAAAAAACAACAAAAAATACAAAAAAGGGATGCAAGGTTTTGTTTTGACAGTAGCGATATAAAGATTGCCATAGCTTTGCTGGATGTTTTCTTTTGCCATGGCCATCTTTGTGTAGAGGTGTGTATTGTTTTCACAGCAGGTGGTTCTCTTAGCCCTACCCTTCTCTTTTCACCCCTACTTGCTCGCTAGCAGCTCAACACAGACAGCGTCTTTATCTAATAGCAGAGCTACAGGAAAATAATATTCTATGTGATTATACGAACTAAAACCACCAGAACTGATTTCCATTCTGCTACCAGAATGGCTGCTAGGTTGCCTGCAGAAAGACACTACAAAACCACCACATAACTTACGGTTACCAATTAAAGGACTAGAAATGCATGTTCAAGCCACTGACCCTTCAGGAATACTTATTTTTAAACCAATTTATTAAAAAAAATCACTACTCAAGCACAGCTAACCCAGTCTTATGCATGGCACATGCAGAAGGTGATTCATTTATTTACTGAAGAACAATGAGATAAAAGCAACTACTATTTGATTGACTCAACTGGTCATAATAAAATGAGGTTACTTTCTGATGACTTTTAGCCTTTTTGTTTTTAGCATTACGGCCTAAATGTTCTTTACATACTGTTGCTGCCATTTTGGGCCAACAGAAATGCTCCAAAATCACTTTGAATAAAACCCGTTCACATGAACTTGTATTAAAAGAAACGTTTTTGCCTTCTTCTGTAACGATATCGTATGTGCATAGAAACGTCTATGTATGGTAGGGGTGATCGATCTTATCCACAATGACTGCAGGTCTTGATTCCAAAAAAGCAACATGAGCAATTGTTTGACTGAGACCAGTTGAATAAAACAAGCAGAGTCAGGTGTTCTCATGCTTGATCGGAGTGAAGACCTGCAGCCACACCAGTCCTTTGCGGATAAGACTGGACACCCCTAGTGTATAGGCTACAGCAAAAAGCACACAGCAAAGTCGTTTCTGAAAGCACACAGCAAAAAGCATTTCTGAATTCACTGAAGTCTTACGAGGTCGCACTGTGCCATAATGTGTTCACCTCATGTCAGGTTAAATGGTGACCTCTGACTGGGATCAGGGAGGAATAGAACAGCTCTCCATGCTATATCTCAGCCTGATATGCTCTTCCATTTTTTCCCAGACACATTTGGTTTGGGATCCATGGCCCAAACAGCAGAATTTCCACTCTACACAAGGTTAATGGAGTTGCATCTATCTGCACTTGTAACCACAGGGCATAAACATGACCCTGCTATTACAAACTGTTCATGGAGTTGACTGCCTCCACTGTGCAGGTTTTACCTATTCCGATCTCCATGAAGCGAATGGCATTCACCCTTTGGCCTTCTATGACATTCCACTGCTTTGAATTGAACGCCGTCTTTATCCATATGCATTTTATGCTGGTGGCAATGAAATGCTGCAGCTCTCTATCGAATGCATTACAGCGCTCTCCTTTTGCCCTCACTGCTGAATGTTTCTGATTTTCAAAACCCTCAGCTAAAAAGTCACATTGCTAAAATGTTTCTTTCATTTGTGTGGCTATTCTATGTGGATTAATTTTCCAGTCACCAAATACCTTCTCTTCTTCAGCGGTAAATTTTGCTGAAAATGATGTGAATGTGAATGATGTGTTTTTTTTATTCGTATAAAGAGTTGTGTCAGAAAGAGGGGCGAGGGGGAGCTTCAAGCTGAAGAATGACCATACACATGTCTGCGTACACACACTCACAATATCTGCAATCAACATCCAGCAGCCCTGCGTTCACCCCCCTCCCGCTTTGGCCGCAATTGCTCATGCAGCGGTGAATATGAAAAACAAACAAACGCTCAAATCACTTCCAGCAGTAAATTACCTGTGTCCCGATTGCATCTGACCCTTAACCCAACCTGTCAGCAGCCAATTACAAACCCTCTCAGTGCTATGGGCACTCCCCTGAGATTGGCCAGTCAAAGACAGTTCTCTGAATCCGCCGAGTGTAAGAGCATTGCTTGAGCATTGTAGTCACTGCCTTGCATCTCGCGATCAAGGGAATGGTTCAGATTGAGGCTATTTCAGTACTTGTGCATGTGCTGACGACAGGTGAATTTTCATAAGGCCTTTGCGTTCAGTCATGTGGCAATAGCGGTATCTAACATCTCTCACTTCACACAACGGTTATCAGTAAAACAAAACAATTAACCTCCTCAACATCTTTATTCCAGCCCCCCTCCCCTCCACACACACACACACACACACACAGACACAACCCTGCCGGTTCTAAAGTGCTGCATTAATCATCTTAAGTCTCTGGTCAATATGCAGCCGGAGAGGAAAGCGGCTCAGCACTCTGCTTATTTAACGGCTCACTGCTTTCGCACCTCTGTGGATTAGAGAAGAACGACCTGCATTTACGCATTTATTCACTCCACAGAGACCTGCTCATCCTCCGCTCTCCACTATCAGGGAGTGAGAGAGTGCACACGCGAGAGAGAGAGAGAGAGAGAGAGAGAGAGAGAGAGAGAG
>JAVGWN010000422.1:0-14444 GCA_034552555.1 Semaprochilodus insignis
ATATATATATATATAGATAGATAGATAGATAGATAGATAGATAGTACTATTTGTTTGCAGACATTATACATTTCAGATCAGATGTTGTATGATCTGTTGAATGGTCTGTTAAATGCAGCATGTGAACAGTAATTGTGTTTGAAAATAAAGTAGTGTGTTCTCTCTAGAGGATGCATCACTTATTTTCATTAATTTGACAAGGGGGGCCCAAACCTTTGCAAACGACTGTTACAATGTCCTGTTTCCATATCACAATGTACTTTTGTTTATTTTGACAATAAAGATCTGATTTGAGAAAGCAAGGTTTGTTTGTTTGTTGCAGTGCCATAAACACTTTTTAAATGATAAAAACTCATAAAATACAGACTAAATCTAAGCTGTACGATACTTTTACATCCTTTGGAGAATTAACACCTGTACACAATGTACAAACAAACACAAAAACACTTATTTCCAGAAATTGACAGCACTGTAGAAGTGTGCATAATGTATGTACCTTAAATACTGAAGAAAACTGAAAACTATAAAAACATCCCCAGGTGATTATAGATGAGTTTTAGAACACAAATAAGAACAATCAAGTCCTTACATAATAAAAACAATATATGATTTATACAGCAAACGATGCACATCTCAACCACATGTATCTAGAACTATTAAACATGTATCTAGAACTATTAAACCTTTACTTACATAATTTTTTATGTAAGTAAAAAAATCAAAAGTTTTTACTGATCATATCTGGTCCGATCATGAGCATACAGCAAGTGATCCACGTGTCAACCACATGTATCTAGAACTGTTATCAGTTTTTTAAGGATATTGTTTTTAATATTTTTGTATCTTTTGTAAGATTTTTATGTAAGTAAAGTTAACCGTTTTTACTGTTAACAGTTCTAGATACGTGTGACTGACACATGCATCACTTGCAGTATTCTCATGATTTGCAGAAGCATCTTCAAGCCACATTACCAAAACCATCAGAGGCAGAAGCAGAACTGAAAGTAAGTACATAAGTATATATAACTATACACACATCCATATTCCAAAAAAAGGGTCTGAACGAGATCAGTACAAAGACACGATGTGTAATGTTTTACCTTTCATTGTTTTATTGGAAACGTGTCCATTCTGAAGTCCATATCTAGAACATGCTCCAATAAGGGCATCCAGGAAAGATGTAGTCCTTTATGATTTCAGGTATTTCACCTTCTACAGACGTCATAATTCATCATGACTCAAATGATTCAGGGAATACGGAGAAATCTATGTGCGTAATGGAAAAGATCAAAAACCACAATTAATATATATGAACTTTGGCCATGAAATATGAGGAAATAAGAAATGCTATTTTAGAGTGCCATTTTTTTGTCTCGCCCCCGGGTTTCCCAGATACCGCCGATCTCCCGGACTCCATTTCCCAGAATGTACTGTCTGATGACATCACACTCACACATTCCCAGTCACCCAATCACACCTCATTCCCATACACACACTCGCGCCAAAGTTTTGCCAAACCTTGTTTGCAATCCCGAGTGTTTCTCCCTTGCCTTTCTCATTGCTATCTCTGGTTTTGACTTTCCTTTGACTTCGACTCCCCCTCTCGATTCTCCCTTTATCCTGTTTGCCTGATTCTTTGCCCCGCTGGTTTTCTACTCTCCTTCTGTGCTCCTGACTACTCTCTTGGATTACCCGTTTGATTCTGTTTGCTGGCTTGTTGGATTTCCTGGTTTTCCACCTTTGCTTGTCTCTCCACCTATGACCTGGCACTGCCCTGTTGTTACGCTGCTCGTCCTTTGCTGTTGTGTTTAGTTATCAGACTGTTCAATAAAACTCCTCTGACTTTTAGCTCTGTGTGCGTCGCACCAAGTGTATATGTATATGTGTAGTAGCTTTGAATCGAACATGGTTGTTGCAAACACCACTTTTGATTTATCATATGTTGTATAATTTCTTGCAGTCATTCAGCAGACATCAGCTTCAGCGCAGTCCGGAGTCCCTAAGTTACGAGCACTGTGGTGAACCTCCTATCAGTAGACGAGTCTATAATCTTTACTGGTAGTGTATGTGGGTTTGACAGGGGGTATTGGTTGTTTATTTCAGAGCAGCGGTTTAAAGCAAAAAATTATTTTTTAATCCACACCACATTTGTGTCCGTGAGTAGACGATGATGTTGTTTTATGTTGGTTTGAGTTCATTTTTTCTACATACATTTTAATATATTTTCCAGTAATTTAATACATTTTAATAGTTTTTCCAGGGAGATGAAGTCTAATTAAGTCCTCGTCATTAAGAGGACAATATTTTTGGGTTTTGTCGTTGACCAGGTCTCACTTTCATATGGACTTGGTCCTGACTTGGTCTCGCATTTATTTGTTTTGACTTGGACTTGGCCACCTTTAGACTTGGTCTGGAATAGTCATGATCTTGGACAAAGACAAAGTCTTGACTACAGCACAAGGCCTTTTAACGTTCTTCTCGACTTTTTGGCTGAGCAAATTTTGAGTCACTATATCTTAATGAAGAAGGTGTTGAACTAAGCTCAACCTGATTGTGCCATCTCTACCAATCGGGAGAGATGAGTTAGGCTAAAACAATCCACTGAAGGTGATTGAGCCTTTCAATAGATTTGCCTTTACTGTTCTCATCCATAGAGGACGCAGGCAACAATAAATTACTCCACACATGTGAATTGCTTTTGGTTGAATTTCCAAAGGTAAACTTACTTTATCGGTATGTTATGTTTTCGGAGGTTTTGACAAATAAAAGGGTGTAATTTTATGTGACAAAAAAATCTAAGGGTAAAATAATTTGTGTTTCTTGATGCTAAAGGTGTCTATGCTAAGCTAATGTGTTTAAAATTGACTAATTGCTTAGTTATTATTGGCCCAAACAAACAATAATACAACAACAAAATCCATTTCTATTGTCTTGGTGAGGATGTTAAAAGGCTAGATACATGTGGTTGACACATACATGACTTGCAGTACTGTCACCTCTTGTTGCAGTTGCACAATCTGCAGAAACTGAAGCTCTGAAGAAGAATCTTCAGAGAGAGAAGCAGAACTGAAAGTAACTTGTGCCCCCATATTGTTATTTTAGGGTGCTGGAATGTTTGAAGTAATTATATGAATAAAACTCTAAACACTAAAGAATTTTACAGGATTTGAAAATACCAGCAGACATTGTGTCATCGTTAGATGATGAACAGATGAACAGAAATGCTCCAAAAGTTAATTACTACTTAGAATAAATTTTTATATTAAAATCGTGGCCTCTAAGCTTGTACTAGGCTTCTTCAGGGTCTGTTTGTTATAGAGTTCCTCAGGCTTTACCTCTTACACACATTCAGCCCACATCCTTCCTGTCATACGGTGGTGGCCTATTAACAGCTCAGCCAGTAGCCTAGACAATATGTGCACTATAGTAGAGCAGCTTAAGAGGAATCAGATAACTGCATGAGCTATCCATCACCGTTCGTAAATTAATTTCACAAATCAGCCGTCAAACTGGTCACACTTACCAGAACATGACTACAACACTATGGACTCTACTGATCTAGTCCTGATCACCCCAGCCCCTACACACTGGGCTCCACTAGCCCACAGGACTACCAGAACATGACTACAACACTATAGACTCTACTGATCTAGCCCTGATCACCCCAGCCCATACACACTGGGCTCCACTAGCCCACTGGACTACCAGAACATGACAACAACACTATAGACTGGACTGATCTAGTCCTGATCACCCCAGCCCCTACACACTGGGATCGACTAGCCCACAGGACTACCAGAACATGACAACAACACTATAGACTGGACTGAGCTAGCCCTGATCACCCCAGCCCTCAAACACTGCGCTCCACTAGCCCACTGGACTACCAGAATACGACTACAACACTATAGACTGTACTAATCTAGCCCTGATCACCCCAGCCCATACACACTGGGATCCACTAGCCCACTGGACTACCAGAACATGACTACAACACTATAGACTGTACTGATCTAGCCCTGATCACCCNTACAACACTATAGACCGTACTGATCTAGTCCTGATCACCCCAGCCCATACACACTGCGCTCCACTAGCCCACAGGACTACCAAAACATGTCTACAGTACTATAGACTGGACTGAGCTAGCCCTGATCACCCCAGCCCTCAAACACTGCGCTCCACTAGCCCACTGGACTACCAGAATACGACTACAACATTATAGACTGTACTGATCTAGCCCTGACCACCCCAGCCCATATATACTCGGCTCCATTAGCCCACAGGACTTGCACTGCACTTTAACTGGACCTGTGTACTTGAGCTGTGTACTCTATATACTATACATCTGTACTGTAAGCTGTTTTAGCTGTCTAGCTGAACACTGAGCTGCTATTCTCCTTACCTGTACTATACACTTTATATACACACCTACTGTTTAAAACCACATACCTAACTGCACACCTGGCCACCTCAACATACTGAACTTTCCGACATGTACACTTACACTGAGCTGTATTTCACTTTACTGTACATCCTAACTGCTGTGCCTCAGTTCTAGTACTCACATCCTGTCGTACAATTACTGCTCTTGTACATTTTGCATGTGACTTACTGTCTATGTGTCCTTTATCTTTTTTTGTCTTTGCACTTTACTCACTATCTATCTATATTTTTAATCACTGCACTGGAGGAGGTCCTGACAGTGTTTCGTTACACCGTAAAACCTTGTATTGGTATAATGACAATAAAGTTGAATAGAATTTAAATTGAATTAAATAAACTTGGAGCAGGCAAAGCATAAAAAGTGGACTTCCTCTGGCGCACACTGCCTGGAAGGAAGCAGCATTTCAGTTTGAATCTGTATTGTTTTATATTAATAACAGTATGTGTGTGTCACGCCTCACTCTGTTACCCTTCCTGCCTGTTTACCTGTCTTTGTTTACCTTGCCTCATGTCCTTGTCATTTTCCATGTGCTTTTGATTATTTTGGTTTCTGGCTCCTCCTGTCTCCGCCCTCATGCCATGCCCCTCACCTGTCCCTAGTTTATAGCTCCTCCCATTCCCAGGTGTTCCTTGTTGGTCGTTGTGTATTTGTACTCCTAGTTGTTGTTCCTTTTGTACTTGGTTGGTGTTTTGTTGTTCTGGGTCTCTGTTAGTCTTTGGGTCTCCTTGTTTTCTAGTTTTATGTTGTATTGGTTTATATTAAGCGTGTTGATTTGCACTTGCATCCTGCCTCCTCGTCACTCTCCATGTAATGTAATAGTAGTAATTCAGGTTCAGGTCTCGTTTGTAGTCAACTCAAAATTCTGCACTATTTGTAGGTAATTGTGTTTTTGTTGTAACTGAAAGGAGTAGCAGTACTGCAGAAGCGTGCATTGGTACGTGTGCATTGCTGCGAGAATAGCAAAAAATAATATTTTGAAAGTTCTTACAAAGAATTTCACAGGAGTTTTTCTTATTGGGCCATAGTTCGTTAGAATAAGGAATTTAAACCACTGACCAATGTTCTTGCACACAGAGACATTTGACTTCCACGTTTAACCCATCCGTGCAGTGAAACACCCACATATATACAATTGCCCAGGGTAGTAGCCAACCCTATCCGTGGTGCCCAGAGATCAGTTGGGGGTTGGGTCCCTTGCTCATGGGCACTTCAGTTGTGTTCTGTTGTTTCAGGAGATTTAATCAGCGTATTAATGTCACATGTATAGTCTCAGAAAGTAGGTCTGTGATGATGTTTAGGTCTAAAATGCAAAATCAGCTGTGCCTCGGCCAGGGGAGGGGCCGAGCAAACTGCCCGGAAAAACCCAACGAGACCCAAAGACACACACACAAACACCCCAGCACTGCTGTGTCTGATCCACTCACACCAGCACAAAACACCCTAACACACCCCTACCACGTCAGTGTCACTGCAGTGCTAAGAATGATCCATCACCCACCACCGTGGTAGTCCTGTGGGGGTCCTGACCACTGATATGGTTCTATATAGACAGTATATATGAGGTCCAGCTTGTAGCAATAGAAGAATCTTTTTGGTGCTATATAGAACCTTATACAACACGTGTCCTAAACGAAACTCAAATGCAGAATAATGATGACTGTATTTTTGGTGTTGCACAACTAATTGCCAGCACTAGAGCAGGATGAGTGAGTTGGTGCGTAACTGTAAATGTAACTGCATGAGATAACTGAACGTAGCGTCACACAGATATATTTAGTTGACTCATTCCTTCCTCAAGCTTTTTATAACTGATGTGTCCTTTGAACTTGCCTGTTCATTGTAGGCTTGTTTCAGTTATTGTATAATTGTGTGATTATAATTATTTAAGCTCGACAGAGTGTTTTTACACAGGTGGCTTTTACAGTCTGGTGATGTAATGTTTTTGGTCACTTGTACTTTACTGGTGTTTTAATGACCATAAAAAAACCAACAAATTGAAAATAACAACTATTTATGCGGCTCTTAATTGTCAGCTTCAGTCAGTCACTTCATGATCACTGTGTGCTGAATAATATTTCACAAAATGCACTGAAGACGTGAATATAATAAGGCTTTAATAATGCATACGTGTTCTGTGTTTGCCAAAAAGATTGTCACCTTTACATTGTACAGAATTTGGTTATTTAGGTTTAAATAAAAACCAAATAACCAATAATAGTATGTAGATCTGTAATAGCGTTCACGTCATGGTCTGATGACTTCTTTAATGGTTCCAGTTCAGTCAGGTGACTAAAAGTGGCCAATCAGCCTTACTACNCTCACCTATAAACCTGTTAGGAAACTTTCTGGGGCAGGGAGATTTATCCAGGATCTTGGATTAGTAAATGATTCCGTGTATTTTCTGAATGCAGACTTAACTTTTTCTGTAGACGGTTCCTGTTTAAAACATCTGATCACACACACTCAGAGTGTCTCCCATGCCGTCTATACAGATCATGCTATTAGGACAGTTACCCACCCAGTACCCTGTCAGCACAAGCAACTGTCCTGTTTGATCTCATGTAGGCTTGTATTTTTGCAAGAGGCAAAGAGATAAGAGGTAAAGTAAACAAAGACAGAGCCAGGTAGGAAGCGAAACAGGGCAAGGCGTGACAGTTAGGTTAAATTACACCAGCTGGAATGTTATCTGATGAAATGGTAGCAATAAGGAAGGTGGTCCTAAAGAGCTGCATGGCCTTAGATTTGCTTCTAGCTAGTCAAGGGGGCACCTGTAAGGTGGTAATGTCACCTGTGTTGCACTTGCATTCCAGATCATTCTAAAGCAGTTTGTATCTTAGCAGAAACACTCCCTGTGTTAGAAACCCGCTGATCAGATCAGGGTGACACGACCATGGCAGAACCTGGTGGGTGAGAGAGAGAACACTCAAGCAGATATGTTCCTAATGAACAAGGCGTTATGTAAGTCTGTGAACCCCACAAAGAGTGCTATTAGAAAGAGGCATTTTAGAACTGAACCTGAACTTCTCATTGACCAAGTTCTAAACCAAAAGTACTGTGTTTTTAATCTGAGCAATGAACCCTCGTTCTTCCTCTTTTAGCAACTGCCACCACAGCTGCAAAAATTCCGATCTCTGTTACCATCTCTACTGGACACATGATGAAAACATTCAGAAAGCCAAATGCAAACAGGAGCATCCAGACTTCTATCAGAGAAAAGTGCAAAGGCCATGGTATGGGGGCATTAGTGCCCACAGCATGGGTGACCTGCATGACCTGTCCAATAAAAAACATGTATCTCCATTTTGACCTAGATAATAGATAATAGAAATGGCCCAAAAGTGCTTGGAAAGACGTCTGGTTCCATTGATTTACATTGAAATTAAATTAGGTTTTTGATCTCTCCTGTAAAGTTGCCATTTTGGAGATACTTGTTTTTCTTTGGACAGCGATGATATGTGTGTAGGTACCCTTGACGTGGCCCGGCCTCCTAAAAGAGCTTACTGCCAAAGAACAGGAACCTCATTTAACTGAGGCCAATCGTTCTCTGAGTAGAGAGTTTTTGAGCTGTTTTGTGCCATTTGTGCTTAAACACAAAGTGATTTGTCTTCTGCATTTAACTCCTCTGTGAAGTGAAACCCCCACATACACACTCGGGGCAGTGAGCACACATGCCCAGAGCGGTGGCCTGCAGTTGGGGGTTAAGTGCCTTGCTCAAGGGCACTTAAGTCGTTACTGTTGGTTCTGGTCACAAGGCCGGTTCCCTAACCTCCAGTCCACAACTGCCCCCATGGCACTGCAGAGAGGCCACAGGGTGAACCTGACTCTGCAACTTTGTTCTCTGTCCTTCTCTGGTCTCTGGCATTCTCACGGTGCACACACTGTGAAAGATGATTCACATGATTCAGCTTAGACTGCAAAACAGGAAGTGGTATCATAGCCTGAGACCTCAGCAGCATGATTTAAGCAATTGTTGTCATATGCACAGAGAAGCAGTGACACTGTACAATGAACCTCCCAGACTACAAGTACTTACAATTACTATATGAATACTAAGTACTAAATAAGAAAAGACTAGATGGTAGAAAACTGGATTTGTTTGTATGTATATAAATTATAGAAAATGTATAAAGTATACTATGTAAGATTGAAAGATATAGGAGCAGAACAGTATGTACAGTATGCAGTACAGTGTGTAGTATTAGTGCAAATAATGACAGAACTGTGCAACAGCAGCGAAATATAGATCCAAGTCTCCTTAAGTCTACATGTGTCATACACCTATACACTAACTGAATGCAGTATAAACATAATAATACAGCACTTATACAGAAGTAATACACTGAATCATCAGGATATGTACTAGAAGTGCAGTCTGTGCAGTTAAGCGCTCTGTAATGTTCTGGTGGTCAGTCTGTGCAGTTAAGCAGTCTGTAATGTTCTGGAGGTCAGTCTGTGCAGTTAATCGGTCTGTAATGTTCTGGTGGTCTGTCTGTGTAGTTAATCGGTCTGTAAAGTGCTGGTGGTCAGTCTGTGTAGTTAAGCAGTCTGTAATGTCCTGGTAGTCAGTCTGCGCAGTTAAGCAGTCTGTAATGTTCTGGTGGTCAGTCTGTGCAGTTAAGCGGTCTGCCCTCTGATGAATAAGCAGTGGTGTGTGCTGCTCTGCCGTCCTCCGATACTCCACAGTCATCTCCTTTGTCTTGTCAACATTTAAGGAGAGGTTGTTGACCTGACACCTGGCCACCAGATTTGCCACCTCCGTCCTATAGGCCGTCTCATCGCCCCCGGTGATCAGTCCTATGACAGTGGTATCATCAGCAAGTTTGATGATGGTGGTGTCACTGTGAGAGGCAACATGGTCATGGGTGAACAGCGTATACAACATAGGGCTTAAAACACAGCCCTGAGGTGTCCCTGTGTTTATGATCCGTGTGCTGGAGGTGTGGGTTCTAATCCTGACAGACTGTAGCCTGGCTGTCGGAAAATCCAGCACCAGGGAGAATGTACGCTGGGTAGAGGAACTTGTGGTCTGAGATGTGGTCTGATTGTCCAAAGTCAGGGCGGGGCACTGTCCTGTAAGCACCCCTTATGCTAAAGTAGACATGATCCAGAGTTTTGTTTTCCCTTGTGGGAAATTTCACAAACTGGTTGAACAGTCCTTGAACTGCAGTGACTGAAATCACCTGTCACAATGAACACAGCGTCCGGGTACTTAGTTTCCTGTTCACTGGTCGCGTCATAAATCAGTCCCAGTCCAGCGGAGGAGTTGGCTTGTGGTGGAATATAGGTGGCCAGGATGAAAACAGAGGAGAACGGTCTGCACTTCACTAACAACATCTCCACGTCAGACGAGCGGTGTCTGTGCACAACCTGAGCGTCCATGAACCACATGTTACTAATGTAAACACAAACACCGCCTCCTAGACACCTCAGCAGACGGAGCAGGTTGGGAATGTTGTCCAATAACCAGGTCTCCGTAAGTATGAGAGCACAGCAGTCCCTTATTTCACGTTGTGATGTAATCCTGGCTCTGAGTTCATCCAGCTTGTTCTCGAGAGAGCGGACGTTTGCAAGCAGTAAGCGAGGTAGCAGTGGCTTGCCTCCTAAACCTAATAACTGGTTGTGCCACCCTTGGCGGCAACATCTCCAGTTAAGCGTTTGTGATAACTGGTGAGGAGTCTTTCACGTCTCTGTGGAGGAATTTTGGCCGACTCTTCTTTCCAGAAATGTGCAAAAACAAAAGAACTCCTTAAGGGGGCAAATACTTTTTCACAGCACTGTAATATGTTGAATAAATATAATAAATATAAATATATAATATAACGGTTTTCATGTCACTGATGAAGTGATCAGTATCAAGTTATTACGCAAGTGCAGCATGTTCATAACCAACCATGTCATATTTCAAAGTACTGGTGTATTTATTTATTAAAACAGAGATTCCTACACCGCAGCTTCTGAAAATTAAAATTATATCAAGTCAAGACAAAAACAAGTAATGTTGTTCTTCAATAGTGGCTCATTACCAAAAGTATTCACCCCCTGTTTTGCTCAAAAAATCTCACCCCATCATTTTCCAGAGCTGTGGAGATATACAGCTCTGGAAAAATTTAAGAGCCCACCTGAGAATGATCAGTTCCTCTAGTTGTACAGTTTCTGGGTTTGTGTTGGTCCAAAATGAGCAGTTCTGTTTGATTCTATACCCTACTGGAAACACGTCTCCCAAATTCCAGATCAAATATTGTATTTAGATCTGTTTATTTAGAAAATCACTAATGACCCTCCAGAAGCCTGTTTTTAGAACCATGCTCGCTGTGCATTTCACCCCAGCCACCGCTCGCCAGTCTCTCTGTAGGTCACTTGAGGTCATCTTACGGTGGTTAAGGGACATTGGAATGAGGTGGCGCTCATCACGGTCAGAAGAGAGGGGTTTTGGCCCTCTGCCGGTCTGTAGCTGTGTTGTCCTGTGTGTTTGCTGCTTGACCTTGTTCTTATGAACCAGACGCTCACTGTATCTGCCAGTAAAGCTAGAACCCAACCTTCTGTTCCTCACTAAGAACCTGCTGTACATGTGGAGATGCTGATTTAAGAAGAAACCGGAGCGGTCTCTTATTTATTTCCAGAGCTGTATATAATAATAATAATAATAATAATAATATAATGTGTATTCACCCCCTTTGAAACGCTTAAATAAGATCTAGGGCAGTTAATACTGGTCCCAGACTACAATAACAGATATTCCTTAAGACAGCAGTGGAGTGTGGAGCATTATGAATCCAGGCATTAATGGGATCAGAACATCACTTTTTGGGAATATGCATTTGCATTCTTCAGCATTCCTATAATGAAATCCCATGCAGGTCATATCCCGAGTACCTGAGAAGGTGTTGTTTGGGAGTGCAGTGGAATGTGTTGATAACAATTAGACTAAGCTCTTTTATGGCATTTCCATGCTGTCACACATGAACTGGCATCGTCACTGTTCATGCCTTTGTCATGGCATTACTCCACATTCCTACAGTGAAATCCCATTCAGGTCATATCCCGAGTATCTGAGAAGGTGTTGTTTGGACATGCAGTTAGACTTTAGTCTGACTTCCTTTTACTTTTTCCAGGTTTGTTTTAGCAGATTACACATAGTCAGGCTATGTTAACCTTGGATTCAGGATCCTGTTGTTCTAGATACAGAACCATTTGCACAGAAAGCCCTCAACAGTTTTTTTCCCCCCAAGCCCCCTCGAAAACGACCTTACGTAAAAATGACGTATAGAGGGCATGACTGAGCTTTCCGCAGTTGGTAGATGGCATAGTCGCAGTTGTCTCCCCTTGTCTGCTCTTGTGTCTGTGTGCATTAATTTCATAACACAGTGAGACAAAACCACATTGGCTGTAAGACTTCCTCACACAATGGCGGTGGCGGTGGAGCTGATTGCTGTTCTCCTCGGTCTGGTTTCGCCCTCGGGTAAGAAAACATTTCTAAACTTCTGAAAGGAGAGAAAGTAAGACTAAGGGTGTGTGAAGACTCGTAGGAAGTGACAATCGCAGTAAGACGGCTTCAAAACTATTAGCTGTGATTGTGATTGGGTGAACATTGTTCAGCAGGCATGGTTGTGTCATTCTGTGTGGGGCTGTGGGGTAGCTGGGGCAGTGTTAGTGTCTAACACAGTGTTTGTCACCCCCTACTCCCAACACACCTGATTTAAATCGGGTCAGGGTGTATATGTATAGGTGTTGGGGACCTCCCTGCTCTGTCAGCGATTCTCGCTGCTGCATGTTGTTTGTCATGATAGGTAATGTCCTGTAGCACAGCGCAGAGATTCACTAGATATCACTTAGCATCTCAGTATTATGACTTATTGTCTCATTATTATGGTTGCGCATTGCAAAGCAACTATACTGCTATCCGATTTATATTATTCTTCTTCTTCTTATTTTTCTGCCGTTTCATCGCCGACTAACTCGTCCCGCAGCTTTCGAGATATCGACTCCGTTCCAACTCCAGTTTGTCCGGTATGATTCGCTGATGCGTGCTTATATACAGCTTTTTGATCGGATGCACGGATTCCGAGTAGGAAGGAATTTTTCCGGAATTTTTTCCCATAGAGAATGAATAGGATCAAAAAACGTGTGCCTATCTAACCTACTTCCGCTCAACCTAGAGACACCAAATCGGATACACAGGCTCGGGGCACAGCCGCGAGCAGGAATTCAGTGTTGGATTGACCCGCACTCGTTTGTTTCTCTTTTTCTTTCCGCATCCCTCGTTCCTCCCATAGAGTCCCAGTCATTTTTGGACCCACCTAAAGCCGGCCGTTTCCTTCGCCCGAGAGGCACGAAACTTCACATACACACTAAGGGCAGGTCCCCAAACACTAATCCACAGCCACAATGACCCGCACTCCTCTATCTGTTGTTTATTCATCCCTCGTTCCTCCCATAGAGTCCCATTCTTTTTCGGCCCAAACTAGTCTCTAACGTTTCCTTCGCCCGAGAGCCACAAAACTTCACATTTACGCTAAGGGCAGGCCCCCAAACACTAATCCACAGCCATACTGACCCGCACTCCTCTATCTGTCTTTCATTCATCCCTCGTTCCTCCCATAGAGTCCCAGTCATTCTCGACCCAATCCAAGCAGTAATGTTTCTGTTTGGCCGAGAGCCACCAAATTTCACGTGCTCACTAAGGGCAGGTCCCCAAGCACTAAAGCACAGTCATACCGACCCACACTCGTTTACTCATCCCTCGTTCTCCACTGAGCAAGCTGCACAACCATCCCGCGTTTCCTTCAGGAAATGCACTTTTCTAGTTTCCTTAGCCCGAGAGGCACGAAACTTCACATACACACTAAGGGCAGGTCCCCAAACGCTAATCCACAGCCACACTAACCCGCACTCCTCTATCTGTCGTTTATTCATCCCTCGTTCCTCCCATAGAGTCCCAGTCATTTTTGGACCCACCTAAAGCCGGCTGTTTCCTTCGTCCGAGAGGCACGAAACTTCACATACACACTAAGGGCAGATCCCCAAACACTAATCCACAGCCATACTGACCCGCACTCGTTTATTCATCCCTCGTTCCTCCCATAGAGTCCCAGTCATTTTCGGCCCAAACCAAGCAGTAATGTTTCCGTTTGCCCAAGAGCCACAAAACTTCACATACTCACTAAGGGCCGGCACTCGTTTACTCTTCCCTCGTTCCTCACTGAGCAAGCTGCGCAACCATCCCGCGTTTCCTTCAGGAAATGCACTTTTCTAGTTATGACTTATTATCCCATAATTATGACTCATTATCCCATAATTATGACTTACTTTCACCTAATTATGACTTGGCATCCCATAATTGACTTAGCATCTCATAATTATGACTTAGCATCTCATAATTATGACTTACTGTCACCTAATTATGACTTGGCATCTCATAATTATGACTTAGCATCTCATAATTACGACTTAGCATCTCATAATTACGACTTACTGTCACCTAATTATGACTTAGCATCTCATAATTAAGACTTAGCATCTCATAATGACAACTTACTGTTTTTTTCTTTGTGGCAGAAATGGGCTTCCATACACTACAGTAACCTGCGTGAGCTTGGTAAAGTTGCTATTGCCCTCCTTAGAGAGATAAGGACATGTTGATGTTATTTATATACGTTACATATTTTATACATCCTGAAATCTGCTACTGTTAACCAAGAAATGCAGACATGCATTGTAAAGACTTAACCAAAGCCTGCTATAACTTTATTGAGACACAACACATACACCTACTGCAGAATAACATCACCTGTAATTTATTACAACACCTTACAAACATGCTACAACCTTTAGTCAGACTGAAACAGAGCCTGGATTACGGACAGCTCTGCAGGCTTAAACTTGGCATAACCGCAGGTTACTGCTGTGTTATGTATACAGTATAATCACTAGACGGTTTAATGCTGTTGTAAATAACAGTGTGATCGTACTGACAGCTATCCTGATGGCTTTACTGGAC
>JAVGWN010000423.1:0-14443 GCA_034552555.1 Semaprochilodus insignis
CCCTTTACTATACTGACACAGAAATTAATTTTATTTCTATTCATTCATCATAAAGACCCCTTTACTATACTGACACAGAAATTAATTTTATTTCTATTCATTCATCATAAAGACCCCTTTACTATACTGACACAGAAATTAATTTTATTTCTATTCATTCATCATAAAGACCCCTTTACTATACTGACACAGAAATTAATTTTATTTCTATTCATTCATCATAAAGACACATTTTTTCTGAATAGGTAGCATTAGCTTTGCTACAGTTAGTACACTTGTTTGAGTCCTCTCTGCTGTTAACAGGCAGAATTAAACCCTCATCAGATCTGTTGGATCATGTGTGCTAATGTTATTGTTGTCATTATTGGTGATGCCGCGATTACCATCATCGTCATTTCTATTTTATCTTTACATGATCTTTAATAATATAATTAAGACATCTTTACTAATAAGCAAAATAGACATTTTCTATTTTACAGTAGGTCTTAACTAATTACAATGAAGTCGGTTAAGTAAAATCCATTACTATTAATTTAATATTCATTTCAAAAGGAGATATGATTTTTGAATTTAGACTTTTTTTTGAAGAATGCAAAGATGACCATTTACAATATTTTCACTTTTTATGCTACAAAAACAAAATTGACTGTTGTTCTATTATTAACTTAAAACAATCAAAAACGTCATACTGTACATGCTACATACAGCTCTGGAAATAAATAATAGCCCGGTCCAGGTTCTTCTTAAATCAGCATCTCCACATGTACAGCAGGTTCTTAGTGAGGAACAGAAGGTTGGGTTCTAGCTTTACTGGCAGATACAGTGAGCGTCTGGTTCATAAGAACAAGGTCAAGCAGCAAACACACAGGGCAACACAGCTACAGACTGGCAGAGGGCCAAAACCACTCTCTACTGACCGTGATGAGCGCCACCTCATTCCAATGTCCCTTAGCCACCGTAAAATGACCTCGAGTGACCTACAGAAAGACTGGCGAGCGGTGGCTGGGGTGAAATGCACGGCGAGCATGGTTCAAAAAACAGGCTTCTGGAGGGTCATTAGTGATTTTCTAAATAAACAGATCTAAATACAATATTTGATCTGGAATTTGGGATACGTGTTTCCAGTAGGGTATAGAATAAAACAGAACTGCTCATTTTCAGTGGCGGACTTAGCAAATTGGGGGCTCAAGGCGAATTTAGCTAGGGGGCCCATCAACATTAATATTAATTTCACCTCACTTCCGTCTTTCACAAGCAGCGCGTTCGCGGTGGCACCTGCTGCGCATATGTGCACAGCACTGCTCAATCAGAATGCGTTCTGAATGCACTGTAATTTCGCAGTGTGCTCATTTGAGCTGCGCAGACATGCGCAGGCTTGTTATTGTGTGAACGTGGCGAATGTTTTGGAACTGTCATCTAGCGCACATGGCATGGATGGAATATTCCATTTTAAGGCGAAAGAGAGGTGGCGTGCACGGAATCTGTATTTCTTTGTAATTTATTGTGTTGTTTTTGTTTCCATTTTAAACATACAAGAATCACCATTTATGAACGCACTANAAAAAAGGGGGCGCTCGCTGTTGTTTTTTTTTTTTTCTTACTTTTTGTGAAATAGGAGAACAAACGAGCTAACTAACATCAGCATGCCATAACAGCTTAATACTGCACACACTTGTGTATTTCACCTACTACACTACTGAGTGCTTCTAATAGATGTACCATTTTTAGCATATTGTTTATGTGTTTTGGGACGCAGCAGTAATAACACACTAGGTTATATTTTAGTTTTTATCTTTCATTACTACAGCAATAAATAAATTAATCACTTAAACACCAGGCTGAAGTCGACTTACAATGTGCCAGCTTATTCTTTGAATTTTCCTGTTCCACCTTAAATAATGCGGCAGGTGTTACAGTAATGTCTAGGCACCGCCATGTAAAGTGCTGCAGCATTTAAGGTGGAATGGAAAAGTTAGCACTACAAGCTCAACAGCTAGCCTGAGGCACCAATATAACTGTTATTTAAGATGGAAAAGGAAAATTCTAATAAGACGCTGGAAAGGGAGCGGGGGTATTGTAATGACTCCCCAACTGAAGTAACAAGGCGAGCTAAATCTGAACAGCGTGTTATACTGCATGTTTGTTTCTAATCTAAGTAGCCCATAAAAAACAGTCTTACTTTACAGTTCATGGGTTGGTATGAACTCCAGATACCCAAATGTATGAGCAAAAGCACTGATAAGTGAGAGTTTCCTAATATAATCCCTTTAAAGACTAAATAAAATAATCTCATAATAAACTATTATCACTTCTGAGTTCCCTACCAAATACAGTCAGCTTTGAGTAAAGTGAGGCATGTTTATACTAAAGGCTCCTCCAGTACTATGAGTAAGGAATTAACTGAAACATACAGAGTGCAGCACATTACAAGCTTCAAACGTCAGAGTTTAACCAGTGCTGCCATTGGTGGTATTTTACCCAACATGAAAAGGTCACTGTACGGTTTAAAGTGAGAATGGTGGTTAGGAGAGCACACGGTAGTAAGAACTCTAGACGGGACAGCTTACTTGTGGCCTCTGAATGTCCAGGACCCCAAAGCCCAGGCCTAACAGCACCCATGGTGAAGGATAAAATATTGGAAAAGCCATAAATCAACATATCTGTCTTACTTTACACTTGGAAAGCTGGGACGGGCATCATGGCATTAACACTACACTACAATTCATAATGCAAAGCTGTAAAGTGGCATTCACGTTTATAGATATTTATAGCCATGTTTATAATATCGTATGAATGTAGTATGTTATAAATGTGTTGCTTATAGAGCTGTTATAATCAACATTCATAAAATGAACCTTTGGAGAAGTTGACCTACCTGTAACTGTATGATGGTCTGTTGTAAGTTTGTCTCTGGACTGGCAGTCTGTTAAATTCAATTGCACCTTGTGGTCAAAACTGGTATAGCATGCTAACTGTTAGGCAGTTAGCTACATGATTTTTTAGTTATACCCATCAGGACTAATATATTATATCACATATAAACCCAGCTCTAACAGTCTTGTACTATTAATAGTCATATACTAATATGATGGAACTGAATTGCTAAATATTTACAGTCAAGCCGTAAAGTCTGCACAGCTTCTCCATGTTTTATAATGTGACAGATTTATTCTATTTTAGATTGAACTCATTTTGTGTCACATAATTCTACACAAAATAGCCACAATGGCAAAGTGAAAGCAGGTTTTTAGACATTTGTGCTAATTCTACAAAAATCAAAATGTTAAATAATATCCGTACACAAGTGTGCACACCCTGTGATATGACACCCAAAGTGAGCTGAGGTGCGGTTTGTTTCCCCGATACTGCTTGAGATGTTTCTACAACTTAATTGGACTCCATCTGTGGTAAATGATTGGACATGATTGGGGATTGCCAACACCTGCCTGTATAAGGTTCCACTGTTAACAGTGCATATCAGAAACAGGACTGTGTCACGGTATAGAGCTGGAGAAGGGTACAGAAAAATTGCTGCAGCTTTAGAGGTCCAAAAGAGCACAGTGACCATCATCATTCATAACTGGAAGACATTTGGAACCATCAAGAAGATGATGGCCGCCTAGACCTGGCCGCCTGGCAAACTGAGTGATCAGAGAAGACAGGCCTTGGCCGAGAGGTTAGCAGTAACCCGAGGGTCACTCTGGCGGAGCTCCAGCGTATCCTTGTGGAGATGGGAGAACCTACGAGAGGATTAACCATCCAGGCTAATCCACTCCACAAATCACACCTTTATGGTAAAGTGGCCAGACGGAAGCCAATCCTTCGTAAAAGGCACACGACAGCCAGTTTGGAGTTTGCCAAAAGGCACCTAGAGGTCTCTCAAACCAGGAGAAACAACATTCTGTGGTCTGATGAAACCAAAATTTAACTTTTTGATGATGAAGGAAACCAGGCACTGCTCTTCACCTGGCTAATGCCGACCCTACAATAAAGCATGGCGGCGGCAGCATCATGATGAGGGGGTGTTTTTCAGCAGCGGGACCGGGGCGACTAGTCCTGACAGAGACAAAGGAAAATGCAGCTAAGTACACAGAGATCCTTGAAATGAACCTGCTCCAGAGCGCTCTGGACCTCAGACTGGGGTGAAGGTTTACCTTCCGACATGACCACGACCCAAAGCACACAGCCAAGAGAACAAAGAATTGGCTTTGGGGAAAGTCTGTGAATGTCCTTGAGTGGCCCAGCCAGAGCCCAGACCTGAATCCAACTGTACATCAATGGAAGGAGCTGAAAATGGCTGTGTACCGTCGCTCCCCATCCAGCCTGACGGAGCTTGCAAGGATATGCCAAGGGGAATGGGCAGAAACGTCCAGAAACAAGTGTGCCAAGCTCGTCGCTTCTTTCCCAAGAAGACTTGAAGCTGTAATTGCTGCCAAAGGTGCATCAACCAAGTATTAAGATAAGGATGAGATATGTAACCCCTACATAAACGATTTTTGCCAGTAAAATAAAGGTGCTTTTTCTAAAATCCTGGTTTCACTTGGTAATTATTGGCGATAGTGTGTAGATGTTTGAGACAAAAAAGAACTCTCTATTGTCTATTGTGGAATAAGTCTGTACTGTAATAAAACGTGGAGAAAGTGAAAAGGGTGTGTGGCTTTACTGTAATTCAGCACGTTAATGTATGTTTATTCATTACGGTTCTTATGTAATAACTTAATGTTTTAGCATCATTAGAACTTCTTAGTACCTCATCCTAAACGTTTTCACAGTTTACAGTATATAAGGTTTCATAAATCAGACTTTCAGGAAGACTTACCGATCGCATACAGCAGCAGAGCCGTAACATCACAGTAAGGACCTTTACTGCACTGCTTTATTTATATGGAGGGGGCGGAGCTTATATACTGTCTAATACATAAGAATGTCGTATTTTCCAATAACAGAAGAATCAGTTTTACGATGGGCACTACAGACTACACATTTGGACCAAATGAGCTGTGCATGTAAGAGAATCTGTCTGATATGACTATCCATTTAAAAGCTGGATTGGACACTGGGATATTTGCTAATTTCCCCAATTCCCTGAAATTTCCAAAGTGAATTTCACCATATAAGTGAAATTATATGATATGTACTATATGATGTATTATATGATATGTAATGATTTGGGATCATCATTGCAGCACCAATAAGCAGAATGTCAGGACAGTATAATTTGAAAGTTTAAGTTCCCCAGTGTGCAGTGGTCAGGTCAGACCAGTCTAGTAAGGAAGACTAAACTCTAATCTATCAGGATGTCTAAAAGACAAAGATACATTCAGTCAGACTGTAGTTCATGTAAATAGTAGATCTGCTGAGGTCCTCTATGTCCCATACAAGCTTATTATTTTTAAGCTTAATAATAATAATCATAATAATAATAATAATAATAATAATGGAATAAAATTTTCAAAAGGGATTTTTATATCCTGGAAGCAATCAGAAGCTTTGCTCTACTGAATGACCTATTAACACCTCCTCAAAACTCATTGTCTTTAAAGGTCATAGTTCTGTTTTGACGAGTTACTGTTCTCCTCTTAATGTATGTGTTATAGCAGTGAATCGAATTAATAACTGAACAAAAGTCACAGATTTGTTCACATTAAAGGTTTGTTTCATTGTAAACCTGCTAGAAAAGTGATTCACCGTGGAGTGAAAGGAGCTCATAAAGGAGTCATAAGCAAATCCCGCATATGTTGTGTTTTGGATGCTGGTATGCTGGTTAATAAGCTGTAAGGGGTCAGCCTGTGTTGCCGGCCACCAGCAGAGGGTGAGGACAGCGAGGCACTGATAATCCAGGGAACTCAAAATCCCAGAGTTCCCGGGGGTAATCAGTGCCAATCAGGCTCACCTGGCGGTACAGGATTTAAGGGTGTGGCAAGCAACACTGTTTTGTCACACCTTTGATTTAGTGTAACCGGGAAGGTACTGGTGAGAAAAGAAAAGCTAAGGGGAAGAGGGAAGAAAGAGAGGAAAAGGGGAGAAAGAGAAGGGAAAGAGAACAAAAAAGAGAAAAGGGAAAGCCTTAAAAGGGTGTTGAGGGCCTTAAACAAGGCTAGAGATAAAGGAGGCCTTGTTAGCGGCTCCTTGTTCCTCCTTCTCAGGCGTTTTTGTTTGTTTTGTTGGGTTTAAGCTTTCCTTTGTTTGAGACACGCCATATTGGCGTCTCCTTTGTTTGAAGTTTCCGGCTCTTTTCCCCCTCATCGTTTAAAAGGGGTGCAGTTCGTACTTCCGCCAGTGGTCTCTGGTGGCGCAGTGGTAGCGCGCCAGGTCGGAGAGAACAGGGTGAAGCCCGTAAAGACATTCCTTCAACTGTGCCCACAACAGTCTGTGCCCCACAACAGTGTACATCACATATACATAAAGTACTTCTGGTTCTCTGGGTTTACCTTATACCCGCTCCCCACGGGTCTTCCTCTCTGCACTTGGGTCCGCCCCCTGACCGTCCTATTACAATACCAGCATTAACCCACTGCAGGTCCACTCTCAGCACTGGCAAACTGCATGTCAGCGAAAAGTGGCTAATTTGACCCACATGTAGGTTTGGGCTACTTGTGGCAGATATATGACAGTATGCCTAAAACCAGAAACACTATTAAAGTTAGCAACTGAATTTAAAAATCGGTCTAAAATTTTTTGAGACTGATTTAAATTGTTGTGTTTGTGAACATTGAATAGTAAGTTAATTTTCCAGCACCTGTATTCACTGTAGTTCATCAACCTCATTCCATCACTGTATGTGGGCCAGATTAGAAGTAGGAAGCCAGAACTGGGTCATCATTTGTTATCTGCTATCTGGATAACAAATGTTGAGCATTGTGGATGTTCTGGTCTCCTGGCGGAGCACTGCTGCTGTTTCTCTGTCACTGTGAAGTTTTTCAGGCTTTACACACGTGTGTACTATGCATGTGAAATTACTTACATAGCAATGTGCAGAACCTCACAGGAATAACGTGTTAATGTAAAGTATTACAATTTCATATATCAGCACTGTTTTCAGGCATGTATCAAACACACTTTAAAGCCAACATGTATCAACATCTATACGATACATTACAGGATATTCTTTATAGGATCCCAGGTTCTCAGATTATAGTGTTCCTGGTCTTAGTGATGTTCCAGCCATTTCAGAAATAGACAGACGTAAGAACACTGACCCCTGCTGGTGAACTAGCAGATTTCATGCATCTGGACCACTTAATTCCACTTAATTGCATCACAAAATGTAAATTATAAAAAAACTTCTCTTTTTAATAAAAAAGATAAAAAAGGTAAACAATTAATTCTCACTGGCTCGCTGGCAGTAGCAGTGGTGAAAACCTTAATGCATGCTAGTGCTAAACAATAACATACTGAAACTGTTACTATATTACATATTTGTATATTTACATTATTCTAGGTTGAAACCTTCAAGCATGTTTAAACATACTGCAACCAGAGTAATTTATACAGCAATGTAATCAGCAGTATGTCTTTGGTTTGCAGTAGAACAGAATTAAAAAGGTGTGAAGTTATTTATAAATTCTACACAGACAAACTAAAATGTCCTGAACAAATTTATTGACCATCTTTATTTTTATAATAAATTAGAAGTAATTCTATTGTAATGATACTGTCATTTTGGCTATTATCTTTAAGTTAGCATCATACGTACCTTCAAACAGGTTTGAGGTCTCTGGTAGCCACTGCTGATAATATTATTGAGATGTTTAAAGCTCATTGGGACTGTAGGCAATGTCCCTGGATGTGGTCACAATAGTAACATCATAACTCTTGGCAAGACCAGTTAGAGAAATGATGGCAACAGAACCAAAGAAAACATCAAGCTGGCCTTCAGACTTGAGATGCCACGTCACCAAGTCATACTTATCGTCCCTGTCTGAATTAAAATTGATTCCATGTTAGAAGGCCACAGCAGAAACCACTTCTGAGCGAGCGAACACAAAATGGCTACATGTGAATTTGCATATATAGCAGTGCCTGTCTCAGTCCTTCTGGGAGAACGCCATTTGGAAGAATGAAACAAAATGAAAGCTGGTAAGTCACTCCAACTTCACAAAAAAGAAGCTTTCAGAGAAAAGAGCACCATCCCTACATTTTGTAGTGTTTTGTAGTGGCCTGCTATGAGTCCTGACGTGATTAACAGTGAACAGCTGTGAAAAGAACTGAGAGTCACAGTTGTGAATAGATATCCATTGAACTTACAAGGAGAAGAGTGACTGGCTAAACTACCAGTCGAGAAGTGTAGAAACCTCATTCAGATCTACAGCTTGACTGCTGTGAAAGAGGAGTGGTATTGGGTGATGTAATTTATTAGCCTGTTGATGTCTATCAGTTTATCGGCTTCCATACACATTAAGGAAACCCATTAAAAGAGCAATCTGTAAGATGACACAAACTGTCAAAGTCATACTTGTTCTGCTTCTATCTATCTATTTTGTTTTCACAAGAGCTTCAGCCATGGTTGTGTTTACTCGTCCTTTCATTATCTACCTGCCCTTAAATGATCTAACCGGGAGCAGCACCTTCAACATGACTGATAAGAGGTTAGAATTCGCCGTTGGAGCAGCAGAGCTACTTCATCCTCTCAGCTGGTTAGTGTGCTAGCCTCAGTAGAGATCTCAGCAACACGATACACATACGTCTTTGACACAACATCAAACTGATTTTCATCACGTTCTGTTGATATTTTTGGTTAATTTAGTAAGTAAGTGTTTTAAACAAAATCTTTATTCAGGGAAATCTGTTTTAATTCCCTGAATAAAATGTAGGTTTTGTCCAGCAGACTAAATGGGACCCACCAAACATCTTAAGTCAGGCTATGCAAGGAACCCTAAATACACCCTTTCTTCCCTGGGCCTGTTCACAGTCAGCACCTCCTGGCTCCACCACCAGAGGAAGACAGAGAGCGGTTCCTAGGTAACTGTGGGCAAATAGCACCAGATTTGTATTTCAGATCAGGTCCTTTCAGATGAATGTCGGCACTGTTGTTTGTAGGTGATCAGCTCAGATTTCTGTGTACAGACCTCTGCACAGGTTGGACTGGAATCATGCTTTGGATCCGATTAGCAAAAACTGGATTTCATGTGTTTTTGCTGTCCAGCATAAAATCAGGATACAATCTGGATATTTCAAAACCGAATTTGGGCTGGCAGTCTGAACATGGTCTCACTAGCTTGTCTGTTATACGTTTTTTTGTTATACGTTCTGTTATAAGTTTTCCTGTATAGTGAAGGGTTTATTATGCATTAATGCACTTTATTTTATAACATATATGATATGTTTACAGGAAATGGTAGCTTTTCAGAAGAGGACAAACATCAGTTAGTTTTAATGTAAGTCAATGGAACCAGACTTTTTATCAAATAGTTTGGCCCATTTCTGTTGGTCCATTCATCATGGAATCTTCACACAGTGTAAACAGCAGCTGCTGTGTTCAACTGATGCATAAAGGTTTATGCTGAACTAAGATTTGGTTCTTTGGCTCCTTGACTCACAACATAGATTTAAAAAATGGAAGACTGTTATTTTGGTTCCTCTCTTATGTTTATTTCTTATCTGAGTAACTGCTCATGTTTACAACTTAGATAAGAGGATGAAGGTTATACAACAGTGCCAAATAAAAGTCTATGTGCTAAGTTTAATGAACATTAACAGGTAACAGTGTGTCTGAACTGCAGCTCAGAAAAGAATAACGTAGTGACTAGCGCTCTGCAACAGCCTCTGTGGAGATTCAGACAATATGTGGGTGTGATGGTGCATTCCTCATAGATGCACATCATTTAAACCATGATGATGATGATGATGATGATGATGATCTCGTCTCTCAGTCGAGGTTTACTTACTACTCTGCACTAATGCCACATGGGAAGTGATGAATTAGCATTGACTTTTGATTGAACATACTGGCCTGTATGGATGCACATCTCTCACTAAACAATAACCATCCAGTATTCTACCGAGCCAGAATGTGTTTTGATATTTAAATATGTGTGAAACTTAATGAGCTATAAACATAATAAATAAAAAGATAGATAAAAGCTGTAATGTAATATTTACTCCTGGACTTATTCATAGAGCGACAGGTGGAGTAAACTGGATTAAAGGAGGAAGGACTGAAGTGGGTGTCAGGTGTGGCTGTATGGCAGGTATGAATGGTCTACATTGTTAACAGGTCAGGTAGGTGGACTCCATTGTGGAAGTTTGATCAGACCCCGAGGGAGGTCAGGACCAGCTCTGGGCCCACACGGTATTAAAACCTCCTCCCTGCTGTTTGGCATGAGGTGCATATGTGGTTTATCAACATTTAGTACTTGTGATGAAGTTGAATAAACATTCTCCCAATGTCATATTACGGCAGAGAGCTTCTCATATAGCAAGGACCTCATCATCGCCCTCTAGTGGTCGGTATTCATGCGTACACCCACTTTATTTTAGACCCATGTGACTTCCTGTCTGACTGACTTTTAAGGAAATAAGCTAAAGGCCAGAACATGTCTGCCTTCCAGCTCTCTGTAGAAGCTGAAAGTCCCTGTACCTTTTACATGATGGGGAAATTCCAGTGTTTCCAGTTTGAACACTACATTAATAACACTGTACTGTGCTTTGATCTGCAACTGTAAGGTAATAAAAAATAGATAGCATTTATTACAGATTACAAAAAAATAATAAAAATGCTGATATGAGAGTAATTCAGAAGCTGGGAGTTAAAGATGATCAAGTAGGTCACAGTTTTACTTTATCTTTTCAGAGGGGCTGGATATGAACTCAGTCTCTCTGGTGGTACATTAATAAACTAGCTTTTGGATTCCCCAATGAATAGTATAGTGTGATGTGGACGCTGGGGGCAGAATCACTTTGTAACAAAGCATTCAATGAACGTTTTAATTTAAGGCTGTATCTAATCTCCACTAACTTGGTTTTACCTTATAGGAGTGTCTAAAAGGTGTAGTGAAATGATGAGTTGTCAGGAAGCTTCAGAGAAAACTAAAATTAATGTTCACTGATACAGAGAGGGTGGAGTTAGAGCACATGGTCTTTGACCAAAAAAACACTCCAGAGAGGTTTAATTCCAATCCTGATAATAAAAACAACTTATTAAATTAAACAGAGTTAGAAAACCCAATGTACCAGCAAAACCAGGGTGACCAGCTAAACCAGTTAAAGCCAGCATTAACACCTTCACAATGCTGTACAATAGTAATTGTCTCATCATCGCCCTCTAGTGGTCGGTTTACATGCATACATACGCCACTTTATTTAAAACCCATCTTTCTGACTGTATTTGAGTAAATAAGCTACCGGCCAAACCTGTCTTGTACAAGCTGAAAGTCCCGGTGCTTATAATATGATGGGGAAATTCCAGTGTTTCCAGTTTGAATACTACACTGCCAATAAGTAATGTGACTGTACTTTGATCTCCAACTCCATGATAATGAGAGTTTAAAAACAAGATTTCTCTAGAATATTATGGATGACAAATAAAATAATATATATATATAAGTCTTCTCAATCAATGTTAACCTCCTCCTGAGACTACAGTGATATTCTGATGCTAACTGAGAGCGTTAATCTGTAGTGTACCTACATGTAGATGATGGATTTGTAGTATTTTCAGATATATTAAAATACTTTAATTCAGTAATAGCTGACCATAATATTAGATGGGAAGGCTAAAAGGAAATACCATCTTAAATATCTCACATGCTGAAGCATCATAGTCACTGTGTCCCATCCTAGCAATAAAATGAGCTCTCCTGATAACTACAGGTCAGTAGTAAATACGTAAAATACACATGTCTTACATTTACACAAACAGGACATGTCATTATAATAGACCACAAATATATCACATGTTGGAGAAATTTAGTTTATTGCTCAATCAGATCTTACAGTGATAGAACATTTCAAATAAATCTGTGGAGTTTTTCAGGACATCCACATTTGATCACTTATTTAACAGATTCACTTTCAATTTCCTGAAAAGGAGCATCAAACGTAATTAGTGCAAGAAAATTAAGTTCACTTCTGTTTTTAATTCTGAGAATTTTCATGTGCACAGTGAAAGTCGTCCAGTGTAAATGATGGTGCAATCCCAATTTTTGTTTCAGAAAGTCTAAAGTGTTAAACAAGTATTCAAATTTGACTAAGTAGAAACGTGTAATCTTCCCGCCCTAAGAAATAAGAGATCAACAAAAACGTGACTGTCATTAACTGTACAGGAAATTCAGTTTTAATTTAAACAGAATACAAATCCTCACACAGCATCCTGAAACTTTCTTCTGCATCTGCTCCATATGGAACATGTTTCTGCAGTACACTGAGTAAACGAGTGGTCACTGATAAACTCTGATATTAATATTAAACTCTGTTCATTAATGATGATTATGATGATGATGAAGCTCCAGGGCTGAGTTTGGAAACTGTGAGTCTATCAGTGATAATGACTGATCTAGGCATCTGGATGTTGTCTCCAGTAACCATGGTAAGCCAACAAGCCCAAATGGTTTCAACCCCAAAACAGAAACGGTCCAAACTGTGACTAAATGACTGAAAGTGAGTTTCAGAGTTTCAGAATAGCTGTCTGAGGCTGAAGCACATTTAAAATAAGACCAGAGTCATAAACTAAACATAAATCTAAATACAGCCAGAAAATCCCTACACTAGATCTAAAACTATGTGGTTGATGGTTTGGAGGTATAGAGATCAGAGATTAAGAAGGAAGTGGTTTACTATGACATCATCACTGAAACGTTCTGTCCCAAACAAGCAGCAGAACAGATCCAAGCGCAGTGCAGTTCAACACAACAACAGCAGAGACATTAAACTATTATTATTATAAACTAATCAAACTCAAATACAGAATAACAAACCGTCCTAACCCTGCTTTAATGTGGAAAAGGAATTTAAACATCTAGAGCACTGTTACCTCCATAATTCCCTAAATATGACAGATTTGATGAAGACTGGAATAATATTGATCACAGTGAAGAGAAATATCTGCAGATATCTGCTCTTTATCTTCATCTCCTCATCCTCTCGGACCCTACAAGAACACATATAAAGACATTAATACAGTCTCTATAAAGCTGGATTAGGTTTATGTAGACTCGGTTTGGAGGATAATCCGTAATAGAAACATCTTTCTGTAGATTATAATCACAGTGTAAAGACTCTCTCATACCAGCATGACGACGGCTTCAGGACTTGTCAGATGCTGAATCCTCAGAGGCTGTAAAACACCATCAGAACATTCAGAATTAAACATTCACAATAAAAACCATAATACAAACACAAACACATCATCCATCAGTGTTCAGTACAGCGTGTGTGTAAGAAGGAACCACTTACGGGTTTGGTTCACAGGTTTGAACCCTGAAAGAGACACGATGTACATTAATTAGTATTGAGAATACAGAAGATACTTCACAGCATACCTGATATCATACCTGTCATCATACCTGATATCACAAGTAACATGAAACACTGAGCGATATCAGAATCATGTCTGGTCCTCTTTTCAAACTCAGGTATGAAATCTGTTCTCAGGACTCCATAACCGTCTACAGTTCTTTTATAAAGCCTGTGCTTCACTCGTTTGTCCCTTACCAGACTTCTTCTTCCAAACGAAAAATCCAACACAGCCAATCACGACGAGCAGGAGAACAGCCACGCCCACACCAATGATGATACCGACCATACCTCCACCTGTTATGTGATTGTAGAGCACCATCAGGTACATGAATTTGATTTTGAACATAAAGGTAACTTTTACATCCTTCACATTCTCCTACCTGAGAGGACTCGGCGGTCAGACACCTGTAGCACCATCTCCTTCTCCAGTCCACCATGCTGAATGACACAGGTGTACTGGTTCCTCTCCAGTTCCTCAGGTGAGACAGTCAGAATGCTCCTCCTCTGGAAGGTTCGATCCTGGTTGGGTAGCGTCTCTCTGAGCTCCACGTCCTCATCCAGATCCTCTCCATTCTTCTTCCAGGAGATCATCACTGCTTTGGGGTAGAACCCTGTAGCATGACACACCACTGGAGAAGAAGAGTCCTTCTGGAACAGAGAGACTTCAGGAGGAACTGGAGAGAGAGAGAGAGAGAGAGAGAGAGAGAGAGAGAGAGAGACAGAGAGAGAGAGAGAGAGACAGAGAGAGAGAGAGATGATCGGTCAGCTGATATTTTGGACAGGCCAGTGCATAATATCAAGGTATCAGCAGCTGCAGTTACAGAGCAGACCACACTTCACCTTTCTTCTCCAGAGTGTCTCTTCCATAATCCACATACTTCTTTAACCACTCGATACATTCGTTCTCCAGGTAGTTCTTTTCCTGCTGGGCAAAACCTGACCTCTCCCACATCAGCTTCAAAGGAACAGCTTTATGGTGAGCTGCGGT
>JAVGWN010000424.1:0-14441 GCA_034552555.1 Semaprochilodus insignis
GAGTGGATTACAGAAGGAGAATATGAGGTCTCGGTGACAGCTTGGCTAGATGAACAACGCCGTCAGTTCTGTTCTACAGGTTCCAGGAGCATGTCTGTTGGATGCTAGCCTGGGCGTCCTTGGAGAGGAAGGCCCCAGTTACTGGGTCACGCTAACCGGCAGGCTGTAGGCTAATCATGTGATGTTCCACCCGGTAGAGAGGACAGATCCCTGGCCTTCGCTCCACTGAGGAGCTGCGCTGCACAGTGTATGTGCTCTGTCTTTGTGCAGTCACAGCGCTGCTGATTGGAGTAGCATATAATGAAAACTGTCAGGCACGTTTTGCTGCATAATTGGCATATTCCTACCGCTGTCATGCTTGTGTATCTGCGTCTGCTCGTTTGTTTAACAATGGCTTCAACTCATTCGCATTCCCCCCCAAAGTGCGCTTGATAGCCAGGAGTGAAAGGGAGAAAGTTCATCTCTCGGAGACAGCAGATGCCTCAGCTGGGACTGGGACCGGACCTTTTGAGTTAGGGTTCCGGTGTTGTGACATGGCCTATAAGACTAGAGTTGAAGGTTAGCGGCTGTTGTGGTGATTCCGGAGGTAATTGTTAGCCCAAATGTGCTCCAACACTTGGCTTTATAGTGCCGCCCTATTTGGTCTGCTGTGGTTTGTTGGTCTAGCCGTCGATAGCTGATCTGCGAAATAAGGTCAGCACAGGCCCAAATGAGACTGAAGTCTGCTGACCCTAAACATGACCTCTACTGAAGGTCTACTCTGCTCTGGATACTGGTGCAATAACATGGTCTGCTTTGGTGGCAGTTGGGGGGGGGGCGGGGGGTCCTGTTAATTTGTAGCTGTCTGCTGGAACTCCAGATTCTTGTTGAACTGTGAGGCAGAGTCAGTAGAATACCTTCTGATCAGTCCTGTACTGGAGGAAGAGTGAGCTCACCAAACCACTAAATGAGCCTGTACCTACCTAACAGCGTCTAACTCCTCCACCAGCACCAACAACAGCTGTGACTGGATTTGGCATGTACTGGACAAGTTTCTGGATGAAGGCCACATCAATGTTCAGACACTCTTACATCAAAGAATTGGTCAGTTGGGCCAGATTTGGTGGATTCCAAGGAGAATTCCCTGTTGACTGGGATTTTAGCCACTGTTGGTAGACCCGTATGACTGTACTCTTCCATACACCTGCAGATTCAGCTACTTCCTTCGCACTATGGTCTTTGGCACGCCCAAATGCAGTCACTCCTTTTAGCCAATCATTAACATCTGCTCTGGAGCCATTTTCCACACATGGAACGAGACATTCACTGCACTGTAGCACCTCTTCCCAATCTATGGATCCCGTCACTCACACCCCGCAGGTCTTTATAGCGCCATCATCCTCGTGCAGGAGCCTGAAGGTACTACCACCTTAAACGCGCAAGGAGTCTCACTCATTGTCCGGTGAGCTCATTTCCTCAATGCAATCCAAGTATGTTTTTGGTGCATCTCCTCGAATGGCCTGTTATGGGTCTTTGATATGATGTGCGTTTTTTGTGTGCAAGTGTATTATTCCCCCCCCCCCAAGAGGAAATTAAATAAGTCAATTAAAAAAATAAATAATCGCAATTTTTATAATACCATCCGTATAAAATGGACCCTAGTTTATTTTTACCCCCAGAAGTCTAAAATGTCAGGCGGTACAACCGTCCAACCATAAATGCTGATGACGCAAACTATCAAAAAGCTCATTTAAAGTTCCAAGGAAAGTAGTTTGGCATGATTTTGCATAGCCACTGCAAAACTTCGGTCTGCAAGTTCTTACTTCTTCAAATGTCAGGCGGTGCAACTGGAAACAAAGGACTTCTATTTTGCCATGCTTTTATGAACAAAGGGGCCAGGAAACTGCATCATAAAGACTGCATCATAACGAAGACCCCCAGTGACCTTCATGCTGCAATGCCAATGCCAGTAGCCCTTTCACGCTTGTGGTTCCGTTGACCGTGTCAGGCGGTACAACCTCCTCAGGACCACCATGAAAATGGGTCTTATATTATGATAATCTTATTATTATTTATTATATTATTTATTTAGACAAAAGTATTACTATAGATGCTAAAGTTCAAGGACAAGGGTTTCAACTGGTGTCTAAGTAAAGTCAGGCCGCACAACCAGTAAGTCAAGCGGTGCAATCAGACCAGAACGGCTTTAATAACTTCAACAGGCAATTAATAACACTGATAATACTTCCTATATTTAATATATACGATGCACACGGATATAAACATGAACACATACGGTGTATACAGATATAAATATTTAACATTTTAAATATTTAAATTCTCTTTTTTTATAACTTTATTCGTCCTTGTTGACCCACGCAGTAGGAGTCAGGTCCGGGACTCTGGCCTGGTCTTTCTAAAACATGGGACTCATTGTGTTCTTGGTGTAGCAGCTTCCTTTCGATCAGATACACCGACTGACATTCCTCCACAGCAAGTTCCCATGAACACCACGTTATCGAGACCAAGAGACGCCTGCAGAAGTAGGACCCCACGTTGTGTAACGTGTTGTTGAATCCTTATTTATGACTTCAGATCGGAGTGTTGGAGCCGTTCCAAGCAAGCCTCTTCAGTGTAATTTGAAATGTAATTAATGCCTGTAATAAGAGCTTAACAGACCAGTTTTCAGCAGTGACGGAGTCATTTGTCAGCGGGCCACTGCGGTCCACGTCATTGGCTCTGTTTATTGTCCTGCTCTATAAACTAATCTGAGAAACAAACTGTGTATGTTTACACTCGGTTTGAGTGCATTAATCAGAAGATGGAGCGAGTTTAGAGGCAGGCCTTGGAGGAACTAGGCCCACACTGAGACACAAAGTGAAGGAAAACACAAGGAAACCGAGCTTCCGATCACAAGGCTGGTTCCCTAACCTCCAGCCCACGACGGTCCCGGTGTATGGTGGGTGTGTAGAGGTACTAGTCCAACCGGAATACCTCAATAACAGTGCACCTTTTGGTTTCCCCGTTGGGTAACCATACGTTCACGCTAGCCGGCGACAAGAAAAGAAAGGGCGCTGGGAAGGCCAGCAAGTTGCGGAAAGCCGGCATAAAGTGATGACACTCCGGAGGGAGCGCATCTTAACTGAAGCAGCTCTCAATTGCTAGATCAAACACTAATCTCGGTCGCGTTCCGCCGCAGTCATTTAGCTGTGAACTTTTCACACACACACACCCCCCCCCCACCTCCTTCTCCTCGTCGAGGAGGCCCAATGTGACTTCAATTATCTGGAGCTCAGGGCTTCGGTCTTGGCAGCCGTGTCAGCTCCCTCATTAAAGATTAATCAAGGTGTATCCCCGGATGGAGCCTCCGAGACAGCTAAGCTAATAAACGCACCTCGTCGGGCATGACGCGGACACCTACGAGAGTCCCCTGCTCTGCCACAACGGAGGGCTGCTAGGAGAAGGCCTTTAAGAACGTCTCCGGTAGGTGTTATTTGTAGTTGCTAGTTATTTGGGTTCCTTGAGGTCATCTCAACAGGGAGCACATGCAACACGTTGGAGTTGTTTTGCTGGACTTGCTGGCGTTCCGGCCTGCCGTTTCTCGGAGCGAGTTCCACAGGGAACGGTCTCCTGCTGCTTGCTTTGCAGGACGTGATCTATTCCTCTGTCTCGAGTTGGAACATCCTGATTTGGCCCAGAGGCCTGATCGGAGATTGGAGAGGAATGTTCCCTCCTGAGTGGCTTGAGGGAAAAGTCAGGATTTATTCTTGCTTACACACAGAGGAATGAAACCTCCGCGTTTAACCCATCCCTGCTGTGAAAGGCCCACACACTAGGGGGGGGTAGTGAGCACACATGCCCGGAGCGGTGGACAGCCCCATCCATGACACTGGGGGAGCCGTTGGGGGTTAGGTACCTTGCTCATAGGGCACTGCAGTCATGTTCCTTTGGTTCAGGGAATTGAACCGGCGTTCCTCCGAGGCTGGTTCCCTGACCTCCAGCCCATGACTGCCCGGTATGTGGTGGGTGTGTACAGGTACTAGTCCAGGCTGAATACCTTGGGTAACCCTACGTTCACACTAGCAGGCTAGTCCTCAAGTTCGTTTGCATTGTGGCGTGTGGACGTGTACAGGGTCCAGCCAGCTAGTTTTGAAAACACATGTTGCTATGGAAACCTAACTGCTTGCATACTTTATTGGCTGGTTAGCATGCTGGCTAACCTAGCTAGCTATCGAGTGACCTAACTCAACAGAGACACCAACAATACCCGCTACTTCTTCCACACTTCGTTTCTCTACAGATGCATATGTACAAAGACGCATCATACGAACTGGGGAAAGAGGAAACAGCGGTTCTGAGCTTCTCCTCCATGTTCACCACCACATGGCTGAGAACTGGAACCCAATGCTGGTAGGAACTAAAAGCTCAGAGAGCAGAAGCTGGGGAGACCTCGGACCCCCGAGTCTACGATCGGTCTAGACAACTTGTTGGAGCCAGTCGTTTACATAGCCGTGTCACTGTGTCATAATTCATTTGCCTAAAGCTCAGAAAGTCTCAACTCGGTTTGTCGCTCTGTCGCCATGTCGCTTGTTGATAAACTGTGGCTACAAATCGAGTTCTGGTCGCTTGTCGCCTGCTAGTGTGAACGCAGGGTGTGAAGGAGCCTTGTATCATTTAGGGATTTTAAAAGCCCTAATAAAACTTAATTTACTTTTATTTAGTGTATAATAAGATCTGATATGTGTATTAACAGCCTCTGCAGTCGTGTTTGTAATACTGATATGCCTTAATTCAGGTAATACCTTGGTCTGTTGTTCTGTCCGTCACCAGCCGAGGCTCTCTCAGACTGACAGGAAGCGTTTGTGACTGTTCAGGACGACCTTAATAAACTACACACTGCACTCCAGTTCGTTGTTCTGTATTAGGATATTCAGACATGCAACTCACCACTCTGGACTCCTGGAAAAGGCTGGTCGTCTTCCACTTTCAGTGCTAGTATGAGCGTAGTCTAGTACGGGACGTGTCCATGAAATGCTGGAGTGCAGCATGACAATCATATATCGTCATATCTGGCGAATCCCAGATAAAAAAAAAATTCTCATAACGCCCCAGGTATGTGTTGACCGTGACTTGATTGTTTGCTCTAGACTGAGCAGCAGAGAGCGAAAGAATGAGAAATGAAGAGAGAGAGAGAGAAAGCGAGGGACTGGAGAAGCCTCTGCGTTGTGGACTGACCCAGCAGGTCATGCTGAAAGTAGCCGGATATGAAGTGGATTTAGCCCTCGGGAGGCTCCTGGCCACTTTAGACCCTGCTGCCCTCAGACAGACACACACTGCGTAGCAAAGCAGCCCGCTAACACGCGCATGTGCATGCGTCCGAGGGTCCGCCTGTTTGTCTGCGCGTAAGCACGCAGCTGTGTGTGAATGCGTATGCATTTCTAGCTGCTCACGTGAAGCGGTTGGGAGAGAACAGGGACAAGGCCGGAACGCGAAGCGAGCGGGAAAGCCCGAACCCATGATGCTTTGTGCGCGCGGGCTTGTGTAATTACTGGTGCATTTGTTGGGGGGCGTTGGGGGGGGGGGGTAGGTAGGTATATCGCAGCGAGCCTGCCATCATACATGCCTTTGTTTACTGCCTCATGCATTATTCAGCCTTCATTGTGCCCTGCGGCACGGGAGCCGTTTCGGGCAGCGGTAAAGCAGGGAAGGCCGAGCGCGGCTATATTAGGGAATATGAAGTGCTATTCCAGCTCGCGTCGGGCCGTTATGGGTCCGTTAGGAGGCAGAGGCTATAGCAGGGGTAATGACACAGGGAGGACTCTGACAGGAGAGCGAGTGCGCACACACATACACGAACATTGCGAGACGGAATGCGGGAGATTGATTTCCCAGCTCCAGGACGAAAGGAGCCAGACAGATACTGTACAGGCTGGGATAGGGATCTCTCGCTCGCTGTTATCATCCATCATCAAGAAAATCCACCCCACCTTCCAACCCACCAGCATGCACCCGGCTCTGCTCCAGCAGCCATGGGAATTGGGGCGTCGTTTAAAAGTTTCTGCATTATGAAATGAGCAGTCGGAGAGGGATAAAGTGAAGTGCACCATACTAACAGAAACTTGCAGAGTCAGTATTGGCCACAGTGGTGGTGATGGGAACCAGGTGTCCCGGGAGTTTAATGGCCCTAAAAGCTAATTCACAGGAAGCTATTGTGTAGATAATGGTTATGATTATGCTGACACTGCCAAAAATGTGATCTTGGCAAGTACACAATTTCTTATATCTAGTCATTTTGAGACTGTTATATCATTTCAAGATTATTTAACTTATTATTAGATTTTTTAAACCTGTTTTAATTGATTTTACTAAGCCAAATTATCTCAATATTTTGGCAGCTCATTTTGCCTATTGTAAAAAATTTGCTTGAANGCCTGGAGTGCCACAGGGCTCCATTGTGGGGCCCCTGTTGTTTTAAAATATGTTTTAACGGCCTCTGCGTAGCAAAGCAAGATCACACTGCCAAAAATGTGATCTTGGTAAGTAAAAATTTCTTATATCTAGTTAAAATATCCTAAAATTGTCATTTTATTATTGTTAGATTTTATTAGATTTGTTTGACGTGTTTTAATTGATTTTATTAAGCCAAATTATCTCAATATTTTGGCAGCTAATTTTTGCTTGTTGTAAAAAATTAGCTTGAATGATCAACATAGTGGAAAAAATTGGCTTACTAAAATCGCTTAAACTGAGTTAAAAAAAAAAAAAAAATTCTGGAAATAAGTACACCAGTCTTGAAGCCTGGAGTGCCACAGGGCTCCATTGTGGGGCCCATGTTGTTTTAACGTACGTATTAATTGGCCTCTGCGTAGCAAAGCAGCCTCCCCGTGTGTGCCTGCTGGAGGACCTGCAGGAAAAAATGCTTTATTAAATCTAGTTAAACCTGAAACAGTTATTACATAAATTGCCTAATCGTGATAATTTGAGATTAGCATGGTTATCATTTTCCACTTTAGGTTTCACAATAATGGAAGCCAGCTGGAAATTGAGTCGACACAAAAGAAGGTGAATATAAGAAAGCATTAAATGGATTCATTGAGACATAACGGTGTATATGAATTTGCATTGTATTGCAAATTAGTAATGTTTGTCTGTTTGTTAGCTATGGAGCTAATTCTAGTGTTGTAGCATGCATGCTAGCAGAATAAGGTGCTAATATTTTCACTTGAGCAAAAGTAGAAGCTTAACTGAGACATTACTGTGAGACCGTGCGCATAAGCCCAGAAGTGTAGAGCACCAATTTAATCATTTTGGTAGGCGACCGGTGTCACGCCTCCGGGTTCCCCCCCGACACCTCTGATCTCCCGAACTCCATTTCCCAGAGTTCACTACCCGATGACATCACTACCACATGTCCCGAACCCTCCAATCGCACCTCATTCTCCCATTCCTCCTGGCCAGGGTATTGACTGCACACACATGCCACTCATTTCCCGGTTTGCATTTAAACCCCTCAGGTACACACAGTCCCTGCAAGGTTTTGCCGAACCTTGTTTGCATTACCGAGCGGTTTCTCCTGCCTTCCTCGTTTGCTATCTCTGGTTCTGACTTCTTATTGGCTCTGACTTCCTCTCTTTGATTCTCCCCTTGATCTGTTTTGGTTGTCTCTCTGGTTTTTGACTCCTCGTTTGTTCTCTGGTTATCTCCTTTTGGATTTGTTTGCTGGTTCTCTGACTCCCCGGTTTTCGACCTCTGCCTGCCTCTCTGTTTATGAACCTGCCTTGTCCCTCGGTAATGTTTGCCTGGCTTTTGCTGTTGTTCTCAACTGTCAATCATTCCACTTTAGCTCTGTGCGTGTGTCAAACTAAGTTTGTTATTCCTGACACCCGGTAAACATGGCTAGGTAGCTGGATGGCTAACTATTAGGGATGCACCTAATGTTCGGCAACTGAAATTATTTGGCTGGATATGGCAAAAAAAACTTTCGGTGTTGGGTCGAATGAGTGAAAAGACGGAATAATTCATCCTGAATAATAAAGGTTTTAATGACGCTGTTACATTTTCCTAGATCCCGGATGTAGACGGGAACCAGAGTGCTCTTCAGTTTCAAGCACTCGAGCCAAACGAAGCTCCAGTGCGAACCCCAATTATACAACAATGTGACACAATCACAGCCAGCATGGAGTGAGGCGCTCTTAGTGAATGCGGCATGTCGACTGGGATGGGTGTGGCTCATATTGTGCTGTGTTGGTGTGTCTGCTGTGTTGGTGTGTCTGCTGGGATGTTAAGATGTTCAGTGTTCAGTAAGTGTGTTTAAACTGCAGTTTAGTGATTGTTTCTATTTTGGAAGCCAAGACAAAAATACATCCCAGACGGCAAAACTGTTCCGGCCCAAATCTGGCCCACATATCCTTGCTAGATGAGTTGACAGCACTTGCGTGGACCGCTCCCGGTAACAGGATGTGGGCCAGGTTGGGGTCGCGCCTCAACTCTGCTGTATCTGTGCCAGAAGTGGGCCAGATCTGTTTTGCGACAGGTGGGCCACCTTTGCCAGTGCCAACAGACATTGGGCCAGCAGTGCCATATCTTTGCCAGATGTGACCCACGTCCGCTTGCTACCTGGGATTTAGCCTGTTGAGTTTATGCCGTGGTGAAAAAGTGGCAACATTAATGAAACACTGAAAACCCGTGTTCAGTATTCGACCTCCGGACAGATTTCAGATTTCCTTTTGTTCAGCTTCGGCCCAACATGTTCATTTCCGTCCATCCCTACTACTTAGCAGTTTTGGCCAGTTCTGTATTGTACTGTAGATGCCTGGAATGAACTAGGCAATTAAATAGTTAATTCCAATTATTTGTATGACAATTAATAGTCTGCTATAATTACAATTACGGTGACGGCTCTAATAGGTGCTTTGTTAGCTTCCGTTCATTTATGCTCCATCGTCTTCTGAGATACGCTGTTTATGTTTGGATGCACTTTGGATTTGTGTTGACTCTACCCGTGAACAGATGGTGACTATCACTTAAGCAGACTGCGTAGAGTGAATGTGTGTTCTCACTCTGGGGTTACGTTCATTACAGTACGAAACGAGCCGGATTCTTGCTTTGTCAGTGGGATTATTGCAGATACCAGAATATCCAGGCGGGCTCACTGTTGGCTGATATTTATTTTCAGCCAATCGATATAGAATTTGGGCTCTAGATAAAACTAAGCAAGCCGCGGAACGTTCTTGTATGGTATGAGCATGCTAATCAGCCTTAGATGAGCCAGATTCCACAGGGGATTCACACGATCCACCAAACGTAACTTGTTTGATCTTAATAAAGCAGGCCAGTCTCTGTCTATATAGAGTTCTCATATACACTCATCACCTAAATAACAGCTGCACCCAGAAGGAAACAACTGACAGGAGTGAGACTTGGTGTGTAGGTTTGACATTGTGAGACATGCTAATGATTCAAGTTTCACACTCAGCTGCACATGTGACGTAAGCAAGGACGGGCCTTGTCGCTGTACCTGACTGACCCTGACATTCAGCGAGCAGTGATCCCTCCATGAGTCATCCTGTTAGTGCAGCACCATTGTCAGACGGCTGCACCACGCAGGACTACATGCACACAGACCGTTACACCGACTGTCCTTAACACCACGTCACCGTCACCAAAGACTGCAATGGTGTCGTGCCAGACTGTCATGGAGTGACTCAGAATGACAGCGGGTCATCTTCAGTGACGTGTCCCACTTTAGTCTTGGTGGACACCACCAATGAATCCGTGTGTGGAGGCACCGTGGTCAGCACCAAGATGAACGGTTTGTTGTCACGCGTCCAGAAGGCCTGGTGTCACTCCACCTCCATCCCTACCGCACCATCTGCAGGAACTGTGTGAGGATATTCAAGCTGCATGGGATGGATTATCACAGGACACCATTAGGAACCTCCACAGCTCCATGCCGAGACGTCTGGCGTGTTGGGTTAGCAAACACGGCGGCCTGACACCATACTGAGAGACACTACTTCTGTATGTGTAGCTCAATAAATATTGATCATATCAGTCTAAATTTATCATCAGTTATTGATCCTGGTAACCTTTATCTTCCTTCCCAACAGCATTCCCAATCCCAGACTTCCTTCTGGGTGCAGCTGTTCTTTAGATGATGAGTGTATATTCAAACAGAATATGAAATATGTTGGGTTCATGCTGTCTGCAATCAAGGTTAAAAAAACTGCATTTTTTTCTTTGCGCTTTCCATCCTGGTCCCAACTTTTTCCGATTCGGGATTGTGAATAAATAAACAAATAAAGCCGGAGTGCACTCTTTCCCATGTTTGGTTGCCTGGTTAAAGCCTCTTAGGTTTATCTCCTCTCGCAGGTGCCACAAAAAAGGAGAAGAAATGACTTTCTGCTAAGCACCTGGGCCAGGCAGTAGCTTCCTTGCTGCTGGGGATCGGGGGGTGGGGGGCGCGCGGCAAACACAGCCCAGAGGAAGCTACGGGATTACCATTCCATAATGTGTACGTTTCGCACGCGCATAGCCAGCCCGGAACGTTACCCGCTCTGCCAGGCACACGGGAAATGAGAAAGATGAAGGGACGGTGGTCGTCCAGGTGCCTTATTCGTGGAGTGTGAAGTTGTATTGGACGTAGAATGTGTGTTCTGTGTGCAGGGCCTGCATGAAATGGGAGGAGGCCTTTGAGCATCGGTGCAGGAATTTGATCAGCGACTGTTTGCATGAAACTGGGTTCAAGTTTGCCTGAGACTTCCAAGCCCATATTTGGAAAGCTTCTTGGAATCTTTTACTGGTCTGACTTTGTCCCAGTCAAGTAGGCTCTTGGTAGAACGCAGGACACTTTGCTGTGGCTCCTTCAGTCTGACCACCTACAAATCTGGCACAGCATTTAAATGGACGTTATTCATGTAAATACACTGCGTGTCCAAACGTTTCCAAACAGCCCTTGTTCGGGAATTCAGCTGCTTTAAATAAATGAAGCCCAAAACTTCCTCCAAAACTAAACTCCCCTGTGGCTGAACCGCACCTAACAGCATGTAGCACCTTCACCCGCACCAATAACAGCTGTGATTGGATTTGGCGTGTACTGGACAAGTTTCTGGATGTAGGCCACATCAATGTTCAGACACTCTTACATCAAAGAATTGTGCAGGTCGTCCAGCATTCAGTACCTGACCGCACTAATGCTATGGTGGCCAAATGCAGTTGTAATCCTCACAGCAATGTTCCAATAAATGGCGTTGATTTTGAAGGAAAGGTTTAATATACAGCTCTGGAAAAGTTTAAGAGTCCACCTGAAAATGATCAGTTCCTCTAGTTGTACAGTTTCTGGGTTTGTGTTGGACCAAAATGAGCAGTTCTGTTTTATTCTCTACACTACTGGAAACACGTCTCCCAAATTCCAGATCAAATATTGTATTTAGATCTGTTTATTTAGAAAATCACTAATGACCCTCCAGAAGCCTGTTTACTGAACCATTGGAATGAGGTGGCGCTCATCACGGTCAGTAGAGAGTGGTTTCGCCCTCTGCCAGTCTGTAGCTGTGTTGTCCTGTGTGTTTGCTGCTTGACCTTGTTCTTATGAACCAGACGCTCACTGTATCTGCCAGTGAAGCTAGAACCGAACCTTCTGTTCCTCACTAAGAACCTGCTGTGCATGTGGAGATGCTGATTGAAGAAGAAACTGGAGTGGGCTCTTATTTATTTCCAGAGCTGTAGGTCTACAGACTTTTGGGCTTCTGGCTAGTTTTGGAGCCTCTAACTTTGCCCTCAGCTTATTGTTGTAATTATTTTTTTTTTCTCTCCTCTGTTAGTTCTATGCATTTTCCTTTGACCTCTGTTAAGCTCTGGGAGGAGTTGCCACCCTGGAACAGACCATGCATTTTGCTATCTTACTTTGACCTGTTGGAGGAGATGCCTCACTCCTCAACAATGGTATAAAAACCCCTTCACAGTTTGTCTCTGTGGACTACTCTGGACTGCAGTCTCGACTTGTTGTCTAGGCCACACTCTGTGTCACACTCTGGACCGCATTCTGGAACCAGAGCTCAGTAAACTAACATCATATCCAGAGTGGCCTGCTCTCTTCAATTGACACCAAAGGAAGAAATGACATCATGGACCGCTATAAACCATCATGTCATACCACAATAATACATTTCACACTCTTCTCATATTCATATTTGACTACATATACATTATATCAGTGAGCTTTTTATGCAGTGGGATAATTCCATAAAACTGGAGGAGTGTCAAGCCCACCCCAGCATTGGCCTGTGGAGCAGTAGGACTGCATCCTCTGGAGTGATGGAGCTCCGTCTGGTACCTTTGGGATGAGTTGGAGTGCTCCAGAATGTTCATCCAACATCAGTACCTGACCTCACTAGTGTTGTTGTGGCCGAATGTAAACAAATCCTCACAGCAATGTTCCAAAATCTTCTGTAAAGCCACCCCAGAAGAGTAGAGGCTGTTGCATCGGCTATAGAGAGGTATCAGGCCCCCCCCAGCATCCCCCCCAACTGCATCCTCTGGAGTGATGGAGCTCCGTCTGGTACCTTTGGGATGAGTTGGAGTGTTCCAGAACATTCGTCTAATGTCAGTACCTGACCTCACTAATGCTGTTGTGGCCAAATGCAAACAAATCCTCACAGCAGTGTTCCAAAATCTTCTGTAAAGCCACCCCAGAAGAGTAGAGGCTGTTGCATCGGCTTTAGAGGGGTATCAAGCCCCCCCCAGCATCCCCCCCAACTGCATACTCTGGAGTGATGGAGCTCCGTCTGGTACCTTTGGGATGAATTGGAGTGATCCAGAACTGATCATCCACCATCAGTACCTGACCTCACTAATGCTGTTGTGGCCGAATGCAAACAAATCCTCACAGCAGTGTTCCAAAATCTTCTGTAAAGCCACCCCAGAAGAGTAGAGGCTGTTGCATCGGCTATAGAGGGGTATCAAGCCCCCCAGGCATCCCTCCAACTGCATCCTCTGGAGTGATGGAGCTCCATCCAGTCCTTCTGGGATGAGTTGGAGTGATCTTGAACTGATCATCCAACGTCAGTAACTTGGCTCAGTAATGTTCTTGTGAAGGCTGAATACAATCAAATCGTCCTGGGCGCATGCAAGCTTCCTTTCTGGAAGAGTAGGGGCTGTTACTGCATCACCTGGTCTCCAAACCTCTATGCCTGCTTCAGAACCAGTGTTGAGCAGGTTCTACAGACGTTTGGACATGTAGTGTAGACTGTCAGATTGTGAGTGCTGAGTTGACTGGGATGTGGGGAGATGTCCCTGTTAGTCTGTCTAAAGCAGGCCATATGCTACGCCCTCGTCTCGCTGTTGATCTTCAGTTCTTTGGTTGTTTATAGGGTTTATTAACATTTGAAGAAGCTTTTTCAATAAAGAGAGTCTGAGCTGGAAATGTCGGAGCGGTTAAAGCAGAATCCAAGATGGAAAGTCATTCGGAGTGCTTCTGAAGTGGTGCTTTGGGAACTGAATTGGTGTTCTTAGGGTGGTGGTGATGATGGGAAGCAGAGTGACGTCTACAGCTCAAGTATAGACATTTATTTTACTCTAGAACGTCTTTCATGTGTCTGTGCGTCCTGTATAGATTAAATTAATTATATACAAAAAGCCCAAAACTAAACTCACCTGTACCTGAACCGTACCTACTAGCATGTAATAACAGATGTGGTTGGATTGGGCATGTACTGGACAAGTTTCTGGATCTAGGCCACATCAATGTTCAGACACTCTTACATCAAAGAATTGGGCCAGATTTGGTGGATGCCTTCCCTGGCACAGTTCCGAGGAGAATTCCCTGTAGACTGGGATTTTATCCACTGCTGGTAGACCCGTATGACCGTACGCTGCTTCCACACACCTGCAGATTCAGCTACTTCCTTCACACTATGGTCTTTGGCACGCCCAAATGCAGTCACTCCTTTTAGCCAATCATTAACATCTGCTCTGGAGCCATTTTCCACACATGGAACGAGACATTCCCTGCACTGTACCACCTCTTCCCAATCTATGGATCCTGTCACTCACACCCCACAGGGATTTATATCCCCATCGTCCTCGTGCATGAAGGTACTACCACCGTAAACATGCTAGCTGGACTTTTTTGTCCAGGGAGCTTATCATAAACAGCACCTCAGATATCAGATATCAGTATTCATAACACTGTCATGTAGGAACTTTCTGTGAGGGAGCTTTAGCGGTGGACGTCTGGTTCCATTCACCACCAGTGTGAACAGTTCTGACTGTGAATTCTCTAGAGCAGGGGACCCGACCGCTCTGACTGACTCCTAAATATTTAGTTATGCAGAAATTTCCCCTTTTAGCTAAACAGATTAGGTAAATCCCAGATAACGACAGGTATGTGCATCATTATTATTATTATTATTATTATTATTATTATTATTATTATTATTATTATTATTATTATTATCTGTAAA
>JAVGWN010000425.1:0-14438 GCA_034552555.1 Semaprochilodus insignis
TATATATATATATACACACACACACACACACACACAAGACAAACTAAGTATAAGCCAAATATATTTGTTGTATAAACTAAATTGATGTATGTAAACCAAATTTAAGCAATTTAGAAAGTCTGAAATAATGAAAAACATTCCTGTTCAGTCAGGTGGGTCCAAACTCTTGACTGGTAACTTTCCCAAAAGCTTTCCTACAGCATCTAACATCAACCACTGGCGCTATACAGTCACTCAATAAACATTACATAAATAAACCATTCCTCCGCTCACAGCAAACAAAGTAGACAACCTTTATGTCCAACCCAATTCAACTAACACCGTGCTGCTAAAACACCTGACCGGTCAGGCAAAATCACTACAAAGCTGTTTCTGTCACTTTCCCCTCTATTAATCACCAAACAAACGGCTGAAATCAGCAGCTCGATATGGAATTTCTCTCAGATAAATCGTCGTAAACGTTCAAATCTACCTGGAAATGTTTAAAAAACGCCGAAATGCGGGTGATGTGCAGGCTGAGGCAGCGCGAGGCGCAGCGCGCGCGGTTCACGCTGCCCGACATCGCCGCGTCCTCGCGCCTCCCCGCGCTCGCTCCCCACAGCGCCGCCGTAATAATCCACACGCACGCGGCCAGACTGCTCGCGCTCCTAGAAGGCATCGTCGCGCTCCGCTCTTCTCCGCTCTGCTCTGCTCGCGCCACTCCGCGCAAACTGAAGGGGAAAAGTTTTGACGGTCCCGGCACGCGAGAGCGGTCTGGGCGGGGCCAGAGCAGCGCGAGCTGCGGCGCTATTGGAGGAGGGGCTCGCGTGGCAGGTAGCTCGCGCGGGGGGTGCTTTTAAAGCCGTTCTCCTTTAGTGTTGGAGGTAATGGTGAGGCACTTTTTACCCAGTGACGAGCTTTAAAGTGAACAGTAGGTTCAGTTTCTGTACATAGCACTGTAGAAAGAGGCCTGAACACTATACAACCTTTACAGTGTAAAGTGAGGGGAAACTTGGAGTAGGATATTCTCTTATTTACCGGGAAAACGTCCAGAAGTTTCTATACCTACACACGTGCTGAGATTTCGAACATGATTGGGTGATTGGGTAATGAGAGGGATCCTATTAATGAGTGTTTTACCCAATGCACAACACTATAACAACATATCCCAATATATTCCTCTTCTCCTTCTTCTTCTTCACCTTCTCTTCTTCATCTTCTTCTTCTTCACCTTCTCTTCTTCATCTTCTTCTTCTTCACCTTCTCTTCTNTTCTTCTTCACCTTCTCTTTTTCTTCTTCACCTTCTCTTTTTCTTCTTCACCTTCTCTTTTTCTTCTTCTTCTTTGCCTTCTCTTCTTCTTCATCTTCTTCACCTTCTCTTCTTCTTCTTTGCCTTCTCTTCTTCTTCTTCTTCACCTTCTCTTTTTCTTCTTCTTCTTCACCTTCTCTTCTTCTTCTTCATCATCTTCTTCACCTTTTCTTCTTCTTCTTCACCTTCTCTTCTTTTTCTCTTCTTCTTCTTCTTCTTCTTCTTCTTCACCTTCTCTTTTTCTTCTTCTTCTTCTTCTTCTTCTTCTTCTTGAACGAGAGATTTTTGTCCACTAGTCACACAGTTTTTGAGATATCGATGCCATTCCAACCCCGGAATGTCCAGTCTGATCAGGTATGGTGTGCTTGTATACAAAATGTTAAGAATGAAAGGGGAGAAACTGCACATCCATCTTTCACAAACACAGCTAGAAAAGTGAATCTCCTATGGAAACACAGAATGGTTGTGCCACAGAACATTATTGAATTCATGCTTGGGGGTCTGCCCTGAGATAGCGTATGTGAAACGATTCTGTCGGTCAAGCAGAAGTACAGTAGCTGGGCGTAAACTGCAGGACTAGTGTAGTGTCTAGTGTAGGAGTAGTGTCTCTCAGGCCGCCGTGTTTGCTAACCCAACATGCAAGACATCTCGGCATGGAGCTGTAGAGGTTCCTAATGGTGTCCTGGGATAATCCATCCCATGCAGCTTGAATACCCTCACACAGTTCCTGCAGATGGTGCAGTAGGGATGGAGGTGGAGTACCAGCCCTTCTGGACGTGTGACAACAAACCGTTCATCTTGGCGCTGACCACGGTGCCTCCACACACGGATTCGTTGTTCGTCTCCACCAAGACAAAAGCGGGACTCGTCACTGAAGATGACCCGCTGCCATTCTGAGTCACTCCATGACAGTCTGGCACGACACCATTGCAGTCTTTGGTGACATTGACGTGGTGTTAAGGACAGTTGTCGTAACAGTCTTCATGCAGCCGTCTGCCAATAGTGTTGGAACTAACAGGGTGACTCACGGAGGACATCGCTGCTCACTGAATGTCCGCAATCGTGGCTGGTGCGTCGCTCCGCGCATGTCAGACAATGCATCTGTTCTCTCTGTCTTTGGTTCGTGTAGGTCTCCTAGATCCTTCATGTCGCTGGTGCGTGCCTTCTTCTACCCACCGCCACCAACAGTGTGCTATGGTAGTATCTGCACGACGGTATGGCGCTCAACACATCGATAAGACCACCCCGCTTCCTGGAGACCTACGAATGCAACCCCTCTCAAGTTCTTCCAATTGCTCAAATTGCTTTCGAACACTTCTCTGAGGCATTCTTCACTTGCTCACCCTTGCTTATGTCGCATGCACGGCCGAGCACGAAACTTGAATCATTCCCATGTCTCATGATGTCAAACCTACCCACCAAGTTTCATTCCTGTCAGTTGATTCCTTCTGGATGCAGCTATTAGTTCTAATGGAGTACCTTACAGTAAAGCTATACCTATAATACGACATCAGATGACTGAGAGCACTCGTGTTCAAGACGCTCATATTCCAATTTGCAGGCATTCTGCACAGAAGAACATCCAGCATCTCTTCTCTCCATCACCCGCCACAGCTACGCCTGAACATGTTTATGTGACGTGAACAGAAACCTCACTTTACAAAAGCTCAGGCACTTCTGCATCGAGAGGAATGAAGCAAATGCTGCAAGATGTAGGAAAGAATGTTAACAAAGCTCGTCGTCCTTCAAAAAAAAGAGGGAGCTGGTATTTAATTAGAAAGTTCCCTGGAGGGTTTTATTATAAATCCTGCTCTGACTTCACTTTCTCTCAGCTCGTGAAGCGCCTGTCTGGCCACTGAAGCAGCAGCAGAAGCCACGCAGCGTTCCTGCCTAATGAGGCTTTATGGGTATACCTCTTAAACAGAGCAGGACAGAAACTGGGACTCCAGCAACCGGGGGTTCTGGCCCAGGAAGCCGCCGCCTAGCCGTGGGCCAGACTGCACCCAGGCCAACAATTTCAGCTCGTACCTCCGTAATGAAACAGGGACTCGGGCTGACGCGTTTCTTCTGGCTGAGAGGGGGGTGTGGGAGCGGGAAGCCACTGCCAAGCAAAACTCATATTTCTGTGAAAAGGTTGCCCCTGTTGACCACACACAGTGAGCTGGTTTGCGGCTTTCTCTAAAACGTGTGTGGTCGGGAGGACGGGTCGTTTGGCGAACGCGACCTTTTCTGCCGACTGAGGCCTTGTAGGTGTGCATCGAAGGCCGCGTCCCAGGTGGGCTCCTTCCGCACAATGGAGGCCTGCGGTGAGAGTTCCCCAGCCACTCTTAAAAATCATTTAAACGCGGATGTCTGTGTTCCTTAAACCCCTCGTGTGATGCCTTAATTTGTCGGCTTATTACAGCCATGTGTTGAGGAGTGCAGGATTTACAGGGTGTGGAGCGCGAGGAGCTAACGGCTAACAGTGTGGGGTCCCAGCGTCTTCCCAAACCCTGAAGGACACGCAAAGGGACAGATGGGGCTGAAGGCCGGTATTTATCTGGGCAAAAGGTGGAACTGCATGTTCAGCTATTAACAGCGCCTCGCTTCCAGGGGCAACTCCTATTTACATGTGTAAATAGCATAACAGTGTAATTAGCGACATGTAGCGTGCCTACGTGAAGCACGCCTCGCTGAAGACAACATGGAAACTTGCATTAAAATGAAAATTACTAACATCTGAGAGCAGTAATCACCCTCATGTTACATGAACTTGGAGGCTAAAAAGTTAAATACTGGTTGTAACTGTGCTAATGTACTTTAGTCCATGTTTAAAGATAAGAGTATGTCAGACAGTGTCGGAAATCACATAGGCAAGTTAGGGGTTTACTTTAAAAGTGTGTTCTGTTACAGGTTTCTGATTACTGATAACTAAAAAATCTCAGATATCATGCAGATGTGGCCCACATATGATATGGCACTGCTGGCCCACTTTCAGCACTAGCAATTGGCCCACGTTTATTTAAAACATGCATTTGGCCCACTTCTGGCACAGATACAGCATTGCTGCCTAGTGGCAAACTGCATGTGAACCAAAAGTGGCCCACATATATAAAAACCCATATGATCCACATTTTCCAAAACAGATCTGGTCCACTTCTGGCACAGATACAGCAGAGTTGTCTTATTTTGGCTAACGCACGGCCCTAGTCTGGTGTGTATGTGGCCCATGTCTTAAAACCAGAAGTGGTCCACCTAAGTGCAGTCAATCCATGCCCCAAATTGGTCAAATGAAGATGGGAATGTGGGCCAGATTTGGGCCAAAACAATTTTGCTATCTGGGTATGTAATTGTAACCTAAACCAAAGGATTACTATATTAAAAATAACATAATCTGAATACTTTCTGTGACTTTTGGATAAACAAATCTAAAATAAAAAAACATTTCAAGGAAAAACACTTTGTATGTGCTATTTGTACTTCCATTCAAGGATCGGCTATTGCACATACTGCACTGCACATATTGTACCTCAGCCTGACAATCACTGATCTCTTGTTTTTTGTGAAATGGTCAAATCCAAGTGGACCAATATATAAAAGTATTGTGAACATAGAGAACGGTTTGAGTTTGAGTTACTTATTGGCAGTAAAAATGATGTCAAATCATTAATAATGCCTCTAAAAAGACTGACTATGCATCATTAGTGTCTGCTAAGAGGCTGTGCTGCTCATACGTTGATCACATTTGTGATGTACGTCTCCGCCCCCTTGACTCTCTACAGTTTCAGCAGCCACACAAAGGTGTCCTACCAGTTTAAACAGACATGATTTCACATGAACACTGAGTGGGGCTGATTATCTCAGTTACAAAAAATTCAAATTTACACATATCAACATTTTGCTCCCATCATCCCAAACGCTCATGAAGAAAGAAACCATTTATGCGAAAACCAAGCTTTACCACTCACAAGACATGTGACTGAAACGTACCTAATAGCTTGTAATGCCTATTAGAGCATGAATAACAGCTGTGACTGGATTGGGCATGTACTGGACAAGTTTCTGGATGTAGCCACATCAATGTTCAGACACTCTTACATCAAAAGTTGGTCCAGATTTGGTGGATGCCTTCCCTGGCACAATTCCGAGGAGAATTCCCTGTAGACTGGGATTTTATCCACTGCTGGTAGACCCGTATGACCGTACGCTGCTTCCATACACCTGCAGATTCAGCTACTTCCTTCACACTATGGTCTTTGGCACGCCCAAATGCAGTCACTCCTTTTAGCCAATCATTAACATCTGCTCTGGAGCCATTTTCCACACATGGAACGAGACATTCACTGTACTGTACCACCTCTTCCCAATCTATGGATCCCGTCACTCACACCCCGCAGGTATTTATAGCCCCATCATCCTCGTGCAGCTCCATCTTCAGGAGCCTGAAGGTACTACCACCTTAAATCTGGCTCATTTTTTGTCCCATGAGCTTATTAACTCAGTTCAGCATTAAAATCTGTCAAGTTCACGTTCACAAGTGTAATGTTTTAGTGTAGCGTGTACTTTGTTTTGAGCTTGTTTTGAGCTGTTGGACAGAGCTTGGTTCTAGCTAATGGAACCTGTTCTCCTTCAGTGTTCTGTGCTGATGGTGATTGTAATAGACGTCAGTGTCAGACTAATTACTGATCTTCTATTAAAGACTGGAGGACTGAGAGACACTAGAGTCTCTTCACCTACACTGAGCTGATTAAGAGTCTTGTTCCAGAAATGATAATAGGACATTAGAGCCGTAATAAATCATGCTCCTGTTACTCTCCATACTTAAGTACATTTGAAGGTACATACTTTAGTACTGTTACTCCAGTGGAGGTATAAAGGTAGGAACTTCTACTGACCCTGGAGGAATATTTTATCTTGGGTATTTTAACTCAACTACATTGTGTACTTCATCTACCACTGCCACCAACCATGGCAGTTATCTGGCCAGATTCACTTTTATCTGTATACCGTTTATGGTAATTGTGTTAGCTAGTTCACTAACTGTAATAATGTCTTCTTGGCTGATTGGACCTCCACCAGTCACCCTGCCATCATCCACACCTGTTATTTCTACATTTTGGTACATTCCAGTAGACCTGGACCATAAATAACCAGGACAGCTTCTAGTTATTTTCTAGTTTCTAGTTTCTTCTCCACATTAGAACTAGTGTACCTGCTCTGGGGTAATATCAGTCACTTTGGCTCTGCTGTTCTACTGCAGTGAGTCACACTGAACCAAGTTGAAGTTCCAAACCACAGCAGCATTTATTTTCAATTCTATTCACTCAAGCTAAACTTAACATGAAGTAAAATGAGCAGAAGGAGAAGTCGTGCACTTCTTAACAAACCTCTCTCTCTCTCTCTCTCTAAAGCAGAAAAAGACTGAATGATGGAGTGCACATACACACACATGCCCACGCTTTCCCAGTTCATTGGCTGTTTACAAGCATATTCAGAAGTACTGTGAGTGTTGTGCAAGACTCTGAAACAAAGACATTAGCATTGATAGTTAGTGCTTCTGTCGTTTCAGTATTCCCTGTGAAATGATATATGGTAGAGCTGCCTGTAGAGAACCTGGTCAGCAAATCTCCAATCAAATTCAGTCATTTTAAAAGAAGCATCGTGCATGAACAACACCAAGTTACAAACATTCGGAGCTGCACAGCTGCGCATCACAGAGGCACCACGACTGCGCCATTTTTTGGCCTGCAGCAGGTATAAAACCCAGCTTAACGGTAAATTAATCATCCCTAGTTCTTTTTCCAATATGGCATTTATCGCTTTTTACACATTGCCATCAGGATACTCGTCCATCGTCAACAGTATCCAGTTACATCACCCTATAGTACTAAGTATGTAGTTATCTGGGTTATCTAGGTTATTTAGGTTTGGCATGCAGTTAGCACCATGCTAACTGGTGTAACAAGCTAGTTTTTACTTGTTAGCTAAATTAGCCCTGTAGCTCCAGTCCATAAACTCGCTGTGGAAGTCAATGGAAGTCGCCATTCTTTCAGAATAGCCTCACTTATGTCCGGTTTGCAAGACAATGCAAACTGTACATATCCAGTGCTACTGCTTTAGGCATGCAGTTAGCACCATGCTAAATGGTGTAATGCTAACAAGCTACTTTTTACTTGTTAGCTAAACTAGCCCTGTAGCTCCAGTCCGGGACTAAGCTCACTTTCTAACTTCATTGAATAGAAGTTGCCATTCTTTCAGACCAGCCTTGCTTACACCCAGTTCGCAAGGTGATGCAAACTCTACAAATCTAGTTTGTCTGGTATGGGCATGCAGTTAGCATCATGCTAATTTCTGTAATGTTAACGGGCTACTTTTTACTTGTTAGCTAAATTAGCCCCGTAGCTCCAGTCCAGAACAAATGAAGCTTCAGGCTCCAAACACTTGGAATAACGCTGCCTTCAAGATCCTCCTTTGGAGTTTTCAATTACGACTTTGGAGGTTGTAAGTATGAGGTGATTTGTTTAAGTTGGGTTGGTTGGAAATAATGCTTTTTATTGTTTACATTTGTTTATCTGCCATTAAAGAACATGTTTATTTAACACTGCTGCATCAACAAGAAGAACGCAGGATGCTTATGAGATGAGTAATGTTTTTATCCAGTTACAGGCCTCACATAACATGTGCTTATGGTTTTATTGCAGCATGTGGATGATTTTAGCCTGCAGTGTTCACGTGAGGCTGCTGAACAACCGAAACACAACCAGTTTATAATACGACTACCTGCGGCTACCATTACGTTTTTCTGACACGACCCCAACTCATCAAAAACCCCAGTTTCCCATTGGTAAATATGACACTGTGGTGGCCGTGCATGTGCGCCACTTCCAACACAAATACACAAATTCTAACATGACTTGAAAGCAGCGTGAGGGGGATTTTTCACAGATCGCTTTAATTTGGAAATGCTTACATGTGGAGGTAACAATCGTCTCCCATGTCAGGGAGAAAAGATGAAAATAGAACACGCGATGCCGCGTAGAGGGTAAATGAGCACTTCATAAGGGCTCCGTTTATGGGCAGCATTTCATCCGACACTTCCAAGGACATCGGACACATCACTTTGTGACTCACTCGGCCGCCGTCAGAAGTTCGGAAGCATCTGGAATTCATCGGACTGGGGCATTTGGGGTTTCTTGGAATAATTTTACGTGTTTGAATGTAAAATATGTATCTTTGGGGATGCATTCCTGGGGCTGTGAGCCTGTAGGCTCCTTAATAAACCTACAGGGAGACCTTTTATCTCCCGCTAAGTCAAACAGTCTGGACACATATTAAAAGCCAAGGTTTGGACTGTGGAAGGGACGCAATGGAGAATTCTCACTGAGACTTCAATTTACAAGACTGTGCCCATATAGCGGGTTCTTCAAGGGTTCTTCTAGTTAAGGTAATTATTATATAGAACTGGTACGAGGTAAAGAATCTTATGAAGTTCCTAAATGGCACTTTGTACGGTCAAATGGGTTCTTCAAAGAACCCTGCTTGAAAAATGGGTTAACATAACACCCTTTTTGCTATGAGTGAAGGTTTGTCCCTTAGGACTCACAGTTCCTGCCAGTGATATCAACTATCATGTTGTGATTTTATATTAATTATGTCTGATTTGAAGATCCAAACAAGCTGAAAGTGTAGAAGTTGTAGCTTCTAAACTTTTTTTGTTTGTAAGTAGCAGAAGAGATATTTTATTATTAATATATACACTCATCATCAAAAGAATAGTTGGACAAATAGTTGCACCCAGAAGGACCCAACTGACAGGAAGGAAACTTGGTGGGTAGATTTGATATCGCGAGACATGTGAATAATTCAGGTTTCATGCTCCACCACCAACAAATCCGTGCGTGGAGGCACCGTGGTCAGTGCCAAGGTAAGCAGTTTCTTGTCACGCGTCCCGAAACCTTGTGTCACTCCACTGTAGGAACTGTGTGAGGATATTCAAGCTGCATGGGATGGATTATCGCAGGACACCATTAGGAACCTCTACAGCTCCATGCCGAGACGTGAGAGGTGTCCACTGCGGTATCATTTGTGGCAGGGAGATTTGAATTTTCCGACCATTCCGTCATTCGTTCCTACGAAAAAAAAAAGTCTTAGAGCTAATGCTGTATGAAAACCATACGTCCAGTCAGTTCGACAAGCACAAGCATGCTATTGGAGTATAAGATGAGTTGGCTTTGTCAAGTCAACTTAATAAAAGCCATACTTCTAAGGGGTAAATTGCACTACCAGTGATTTGTGTTTGCCTGTTACTGTCTATTTCTCAGAAAAATTAAATATTGTGACACTTACTGTGTATTGTACAATTGTTCTAAATGTTTCATTGCTATGTTTTAGGCATATACCCAGATTTCATGATTGCCAAATCACCGGCTCAGTAATTCTCTTTCAGAGTAGCATGTCTGCTAACGAGGAACATACTGTACGCAGTGGCTGAAAAACTGGAAACCATCACCTCCATACATGCAGCAGAGAAGACACGTGAAGGCCAGCAGCTCAGAAGTTTAAGCCTGGAGCTAGTTCTGTCATGTCCTCAGGGACAAACATGATGAGGGAGTCTAAACACGGCTTTGTTCACTCTCTACCTGCCCTGCTTTCTTCTCTCCTCACTTCAAACGAAACGTAAGTGAGTCTCTGGCACAATAGACGAGGCAGTCGGTCAAAAGAAGGCGCGAACCGTCCGCTTTGATCACCATCTTTTTTCAGATTATAGACTGAACGATGAGACAGAAACGCCGTGCCTGCTGTTTTACACCCATTCATGCTCAGTGAAAGAGCATGGAACATCTAAACACCTGTGTTTAAAGAGCACATATGGTGCAAAGCTGACTTCTTTCACGTTAAATAGTTTGATGTAGCATATAAACACTGCGTAAGTATCAAAACATACCATTCACTCCTCCATTCACTCCGTATATGTACAGAGACTAAGCCGCAAAAACAGCTCATCGTGAGCTCATTGTGTTTTTGTGATGTCACTAAACCAACACATTTACAAATCTTCGCATATTCAGCCATCAGCAGTTTAGCCTTGCTGATTCACAACACTATTATAGGGAGTGTTTCAGCCCGGACTGCTTTTTGAATGAGGGCAGCCAATCAGAGCAGAGCCTGTTTGCATATATCAGTCATAAAGGTACAGAGACAAAAACAGCCTGTTTAGGAATCAACCAACAGGAATGAAACTTGGTGGGTAGGTTTGGCATTGTGAGACATACGAATCATTCAAGTTTCACACTCGGCCACAAGTGTGAAGTAAGCAAGGACAGGCCTTATCGCTGTAGCTGACTGACCCAACAACCACAAATGTGGACATTCAGTGAGCAGTGATGCCTCCATATGCCGTCCTGTTAGTGCAGCACCATTGTCAGACGGCTGCACCACGCAGGACTACATGCACACAGACCGTTACGACGCCTGTTCTTAACACCACGTCACCGTCACCAAAGACTGCAATGGTGTCGTGCCAGACTGTCATGGAGTGACTCAGAACGGCAGCGGGTCATCTTCAGTGACGAGTCCCGCTTTTGTCTTGGTGGAGACGACCAACGAATCCATGTGTGGAGGCACCGTGGTCAGCACCGAGATGAACGGTCTGTTGTCACACATCACATGTCCAGAAGGCCTGGTGTCACTCCACCTCCACCCCTACCGCACCATCTGCAGGAACTGTGTGAGGATATTCAAGCTGCATGGGATGGATTATCACAGGACACCATTAGGAACCTCTACAGCTCCATGCCGAGACGTCTGGCATGTTGGGTTAGCAAACACGGTGGCCCAACGCCATACTGAGAGACACTACTTCTGTATGTGTAGCTCAATAAATATTGATCATATCAGTCTAAATTGATCATCATTTATTGATCCTGGTAACCTTTATCTTCCTTCCCAACAGACCTGCAATCCCACACCTCCTTCTCGGTTCAACTCTTCTTTTGATGATGAGTGTATGTGCACATCTTAAAGCATACAACAACTTATTTTCAGATGGTGTCTCTAATATGTCAGTTTGGTGGAACTGTCGCAAGACACCAGGATGCTCGTCCAAGTCTGTGGAAGTGCTATTTGTCCCTAGGCCGCTGGGGGGCACTATCCCAACCGTGACACCAGTGTGGCATCAGTGTAGAGTAAGACATGGGAAACAATAACACTTCAAGCAAATGCTCTTTAGTTGAGCGCAGCAGCAAAGGATACCTGTCACTCAGAGACTCCCTGAATAGAGCAGGTTAGCAGGCCATCCACTAGCGACCACACGGCTCCACTTTATGGTAGACACACTAGATTCACACTACGTCCCTCAGTCCAGCACAGGATGGCACCAATAAAACAAGTGGACCTCTGTGACCTAACATATACTCCTACACGTAGATAAAGAGAACCTAATTATACAGACAAATAAATAAATAAATAACCAAGGACATGACAAGTATGATATTTTTGCCTCAATGGTTTCTCTCTCTTTATCTACTTTTAGAACTTGTATGAGAATTTGATGATGTTTTGGGTCGTATTTATACAGAACTATAGAAAATTAAAGGGTTTACAGACGTCCGGGCACCGCGGTATGTTTTTACTGGGAAAAACACTGACAAGATAAATAGTATACAACGGTTTCGAGGCTGCCTATGTAGCCTACAGCAGTTTAGCACCACCCATTCCGCCTAGAGCACTTTAGCCACTCCCACCAACAATACTTTTGATGAGGCGCAATGCAGGGCAGTCAATCGGGCATTATACCATGTGAACATGCACGCTCAACAGCTCTGTGGACAAACTTTAATCAGTCAGAGGAGACAAATAGACCACCCATTAAATGGTAGGGCGGAGAGGGTAAAACAGCAGAAGCATGTCTGAGCCAGTAGAGGGCTCTAACGCAGCTGGTAAAGTTACCCCAGTTGTTTTATCCCACAGACAATGGTGAGGCCGTATCAGATTCCGGCCCGTATGTTTTCTGCTTGTGTGGGTGGTTAAGGCTGTAAATCTTTGATCCTAAAATCTGCAGGTGAACCCTTTGTTGGCCACACCTGTGTAAAAGTGTGTTTGAGTGTGTACCAGCATGCAAGCCTGAAGAGCAACACCGCTTCAGACAAAGTAAAATAAACAACGGAATGTTTTTACACATTTTCAAGGATTTAAATGGGAATTCCAAATTTTCCACATTTTTGCATATTTCAGTGGATGTACACAAAGTCAAACAGAGACGTTTGATGTGAGTTTGACGTCATGAGCCATGTGAAAGATTTAAGTTTCAGGCTCGGCCGGGCAGAAAGTACCATAACATGCTGTTAGTGGCAGTGGATAGAAGAAGGCACGCACCAGCAACATGAAGGATCTGGTAGACCTACACGAACCACAGAGAGAGAACCAACAAATTGTCCAACATGCACTGACTGACCCAACAGCCACGATTGCGGACATTCAGCGAGCAGTGATGCCTCCATGAGTCATCCTGTTAGTGCCAGCACCATTGGCAGACGGCTGCACCACGCAGGACTACATGCACACAGACCGTTACTACAACTGTCCTTAACACCACGTCACTAAGAATGGCAGCGGGTCGTCTTCAGTGACGAGTCCCGCTTTTGTCTTGGTGGAGACAACCAACGAATCCATGTGTGGAGGTACCGTGGTCAGTCTGGTGTCACTCCACCTCCACCCCTACCACACCATCTGCAGGAACTGTGTGAGGATATTCAAGCTGCATGGGATGGATTATCACAGGACACCATTAGGAACCTCTACAACTAACATGTTGGGTTAGAAAACACGGAACACGACTGCAGGAACTGTGTGAGGATATTCAAGCTGCATGATGTGGAAACTTGGTGGCCCAAAGCCATACCGAGAGACACTACTTCTGTATGTGTAGCTCAATAAATACTGATCATATCAGTCTAAATTTATCATCATTTATTGATCCTGGTAACCTTTATCTTCCTTCCCAACAGACCTGCAATCCCACACCTCCTTCTGGGGCAACTATTTTTGTGATGATGAGTGTATTTTTTACAGTGGTGGTGATGAGAACCAGTGGTTTGCAATCTCTGCAATACAAATATTGCCTTATTTTACTAGGCAAAAGCACAAGTGAAGTGTTTTATTCATGTTTTATATGTAATGCTGAGCAGTGTAAGAGCTTTTAGTGGTGGACGTCTGGTTCCTAACACCACCACTGTGAAGATGATGAAATCTCCCTGAATGACCAGGTTCCCATCCCAACTACTGAACAAAGCAGAAACTTTCAGATTTGGTGGAATTCCTCTTGAAAGCTGATGGGTCACATGAGTCAGTAATCACAATAACTTCTAGACACTCATCGCATATGTTCATGTCCCGAAATGGTTCTTTGGAGTGACGCCATAGAAGAACCACTTCTGGTTCCTTAAATCATTTTTTAATAAAGAAATGAGATATGAGTGAAGAACTGTTTCACAGCTTGTACCCATAATGTTAAGGTTGTAAAACCACAGTACCGAGTGTTCAAGCCAATGACCATTTAGGAAGCTTAATGTTTTTATCCCAACAATAAACACGTATAATCCCTGCTGAAATAAAAAGGCATGAGTTCTACGCTGGTCTAAGCTTTATGTAGGTTTATATTGGACTTGTGCTGGTTTAGCTGATCACCCACCATGGTCTGGCCGGTCGACCAGCATACCAGCATCTGAAACACAACATTTGTTGGATTTGCTAGCGAGGAGAAAAAGCATGTGACATACAGTATAAGCTTTTTGTGACATGTTTACTCACTGACATGGAATTGTTTACTGGTAAATACTATTCTGATGTTCCCAAATTCCCACAGAATGCTGCCATTTGTAGCCATTTCATAATTTTAGCGTCTAATTGAATCTGTAGCCTCTTCCGCTTCCCTGTCTGGTTCTGTTCGCAGACACATTTGTAATGAAAGATTAATAGTATACATGTGTTTCAGAGCTTTCTTGAAATATAACAATGTTTTTATTCCAACAACATAAATCAGATGACACTTGTCTTGCACAGGTAAATTAGGTCTATTTTATAATGCGCTAGTAATGTATTTAATATCAGCAAGTACATTTCAAGCACATTATTATGTTGTGTGTATATATATATATATATATATATATATAT
>JAVGWN010000426.1:0-14435 GCA_034552555.1 Semaprochilodus insignis
ATGTATTCTGTGGCAACTTTAAGTAATATGTATTTGACTGTGACAGTTTTAGTGGTCTACCTGGTCTCGAGTCCCATTTACTTTATATCCTTTACGTCTATGTCTTTATATCGCCTCAGAAATATCTCATGAAAAATGAATACCTTAATGACCATTTATGCTGGAAATGAATTCAAATGACATCATTTGAGTGGTTGATCATTCTAGGCCTTTGTGCTGAGCACCCATGAAGGAACACATTACATCATACACAGCTGCACAGTGAATACTGAGGATGCCTTCTGTCTAATTAGCCACTCAAATGACATGGAGACAAAAATATTGATTGCTTTGAACACAGTGATAACAATAATCTTTTATTTCTACTATTTTGTAAATTGTAAATATGATCTCCCTTTATTCCCTTTATTTATTTTCCCTTTATTTATTACTAACCATATTGATTTCCACGTGTTTATTAATCCCCTCAGTCTTCTGAGTTCATGTTTGCCAACTTCAACTCACCACTTCTCTTTTGAGCATGAGATATGATGCTCCTGAAAGGCCCCAAATGAACCTTTCGGGGTTTAAAGGGGTTTATGAACCTTTCAGAAGTTTATAGCTGATGTCATTTAACTTTAAAACATGCTTGGAATTGGTTCAGTTGATGTCACAAGTCTACTGAACAACATATTGAAGGGTCACAGTTTTCACTTTGTATCAAGGAAATGGTCAAGTTTTACATTGTACAAGATATATTTTGGTGTCTGTTCAGAAGCACTGTGGGATGAGAAAGATGGTTTTAACTCTTAATATAATGTTGATAATAGAAAGTATGACCAGCTGGAGCCAGTGCTTTATGGAAATTTGGTGCTCTATCTTTCCATTTAAGTAGGGTCATTATTTTGGCAAATATATGGTAAAATATATCAGCAGAAAGGATTTAGTATGTTTGGGTATTGTTAATGAGTGATGTCATTAGGTAGTGCTATAGTGGGACAGACAGGGATGCCCAGGCCCATGACCTCATGACCAGAAATCCTGAATTTGAGAGCAGAGCCCTGTCAAAGCTGGACCTTGTGGGCATGTGATACTGGGGTTAAACCTCATCCGATGCAGTTTGTCAGCCGTGGTGTGGATTCTATGAAGGATTTTATATTGTATTTACTGCAGTTTTGAATTGCCAGTCAAAGAGAACGTATTACTACATATGAGCTGCCAGTTAAAGTCACAAGCTTGTTTTATATCCGTTCACCACTTTTTAGTTGGAAGAGATATTGTGCTATCTTTCATTATTATTAACGTGTGTATTTGTGATATTACTAGATATTATTAGATAGATAGATAGATAGATAGATAGATAGATACTTTATTGATCCCAAAGGAAATTTAGCAGCCAGTAGCAGTTACACAATACAGCACAGTAATACAATAATAAGGGTGGTACAGTGTGAACAGAAGTAAGTACAGGCTCAGCAAAAATTATTTACTATAAATAATACCATCAGCTATAGATAAATATCTCACTTATTACAATGAGGCAAGAATATATACACAAAAAAATCTATCTACAAATATACAAATATCACTGTGGATGACAAGTAGTAAATATGTAAAAATATGCGTTAAGATACAGCAGATAAAAAGGCAGTGCAATAATAAAAAAAATAAATAAATTTTTAAAAAGTGCTAGGGGCACATGGTATCAGCAGATAATGACAATACTGAATAAACATGTGCATATGTTGGTATTTAAGTAAAGTGTCTAGACTTTACATGGTTTTAGACTCAGTAGTTTTGAATGAAGAGCTGAAGAGCTGATTGGGAAACTTTTCAGAGTTGGTTATTTTATGTATGTATATTTTATGCACCACCAGTAAGGCAACAAATGCTAACCATACACTAGAAGACTTTGAAAAGACATTTAATAGACTGAAGTCTGACACCCTCTCACATCTAAAGACAAATCACAGACTTTTAGTCACAGGCTATGATTTTGCAAAGACTGGGAATTTTGCAGAGTCACTATTTACAAGACTGCAACTAGATTTTGAGCTTATTTCCCATCATGTTCGCTGGTAGGCTAAATGTAAACACTGTAGCCCCGTTCGGCAGTGTTTTAGCTAGCTGGCTAGTTAGCTTTAGCATAGCATAACTACCCTTCGTTACAAGATAGAATAACGTGAAAATAGCTTTAAAACGTGCGTGATTTAGATTCGGACTGTTTACTGCGCATTTCTGCCGATTAATGAACTCTTGGATGTGTTTACGTTTGTGACGTCTCGGGCCCATGCCGTTTGGAGCTGAAAAGAGCTCTCCTATTGGTTGTCGACAATGTTCACGTCACCATTTGCGTGAGCCAAGACCTACGACTTATGATAATATTAAACACGGTTGATTTTATCGGAACGCCAGGACGAGAAACAGACTGACTTAAAACTGCAATCCTGAAAACCTTACACTTAACGATCGAGATGACGCGAGCGCGACGCAACTCTAGCAAGACTCTCATGATTTTGTTCCGACTTTGGAAATTTGTCTGCAACAGTAAAATCGCTTGAAAATCGTTTAGTGTAAGGTCAGCATAAGTTGGCAATACCTCACAACAAGACAAGGGCAATATACAGAGAGTAAAATGACCAGCAGGTGAGTACAATTAGTAGTCTGGAGACGAGGAAGGGGAAGGTAGTTCATGATTGGTGGAATGAGGACATATGATGATGATGATGGCATGTGGAGGTGCATTGTGGGAAGTGTAGTTTGGAGCATAGAAGGCAGGAGGAGAACCCGGAAGCATGACAGCATGGTTATATATAGGCTTCAATTCCTAGGCATCATGTTTGAGAGTTAACCCTTTCCTGACGTATGAAGCCTATAAAAAGCCATACAAACTGCACAGGCCCACAAAGCACAGGCCTAGCGTTCTACGGGTTACTAAGTCTGAAGCTTAATAGCCGTCTTTAGAACAGTGTGCTATTACTGCTACTGTGTGATAACAAGTTGCTGGTGCTGAGAGGTTTGCAGTTTGGAAATTCCCTTCGCAGCCACTTGAGGTTAAATGCTTGGCTTGAGGGAATGAGTAGACCTTTTGCATCATGAAGGTGAACCTGTACGCCTCTGGGTACCTACTGGTATTACAAGAGATTGCAGAAGAGGGCAACTCCTCACTCTGATGTGTGGTTATGTGTGTGTGTGTATAAGGCCAAGAGACTTACTGCTGCACTTACTGGGATGTGTGATGCTTGCGTGATGACAGTGTGTCAGCGAAAGCATGTTGTGCAGGCCCGCTATGCTCAGCCTCGTCGCGTTAGTGCGACGGCCGACCGCTCGACAGACTCCACGGAGTGGATGAATTATACATGATAGAAGCCGCACCGAGAGCAAGGTTGCCTGACATTAAGCCAAAATGGCAAATATGACACAATAACAGTTATGATGTATTAAGAGCACTCTCGCTCGAGCAAGTGTGAGCTAAGTACATAGCATAGGGGGAGTGCGCAGTGAAGAACAGTGTGGTGTAAGAGGGATCAATCATCCAGTAAAATTACATCTTACGGCGGGGTAAAAATACCGGTGCAGGGGTGTGCATTATAGTCTACTGCCAAGGACTACACGTTCGAGGATATATTCAGAGTTCGTTACCTTGTTTGTGTAATGGGACATTCAAATGTTTCACCATGTCCCTGTGCCAGCCATGGCATGTCATGATGACCAGGTACCATGTATTCTCTAATAGCTCTTTTCCACCAACTGTGGTGGGGGTGCCGAAATCTCTTCACTTTTCCACCTGAAAAAAAACTTGGTGCTGTTCCAGCCTCATGAACTTGCTGGTGTAGAACTGTGGAGTCCATGGTGCAAGTGCCACAAAGGCGTGGTGCTGCTGTAAGCATGTAAAGTTGCTGATAATGCCATTTTCCAAAAAAACAATAACTAGGTACTAAGTATTCTCTGATAACTCTATTCCACCGACATGGTGCCGGCGCTGGAGCCAAAATTTCAAACCATTCTGCAGTTTTCCACCTCAAAAAACTGGTCTGCGACCGGCAATATCGGGGCTGTTCCAGCCTCATGAACTTACTGGTCTGGAACTGTGGAACCCATTACGCAAGAGCCACAAGGACGTGGTGCTGGCGTCACCACGTAAAGTTGTTGATACCGCCATTTTACAAGAAAACAATGACCAGGTACCAAGTGTTCTCCGATAATTGTATTCCAGTGACATGGTGCAGGTGCTGGAGTCAAAATCTCAAACCATTCTGCGGTTTTCCACCTCAAAAAAACTGGTCTGTGGCCGGCAATATCGGGGCTGTTCCAGCCTCATGAACTTGCTGGTCTGGAACAGTGGTGCCCATGATGCAAGTGGCACAAGGGCGTGGTGCTGCCGTCACCACGTAAAGTTGTTGATACCGCCATTTTGCAAGAAAACAATGACCAGCTACCAAGTGTTCTCTGATAGTATTTTTCCACCGTCATGGTGCGGGCTGTAGATCTTTGATCATGTAAATAATGGAAAACCAAACCAGCTATTTAATTTGCAGTGGAGATGATGGTCGTTTGGTGCTCCAGAAGAATACACTCTCTCCCTATAGTTGTACTGTAAAGCTGATGATATTGTATGTTTTCAGTATGTATTATTTCAGTATGTTTACGTTATATGGGTTCTCTGAGGCAATGACATAGAAAAGACACTTTTGGGGAAAGAGATTTCCAAGTGTGAAGAACCTTTTTAAAGTTTACACCTCCAAAACCATATAAACATTCAGTGCCGATCAAACACATTTCCCTAGAACCACATGTCCAAGGCCAAAACCGTTTGAGAACCTTACATCAGAACTCATTTCTGGGAGTTTATCATATGACATCAATCAATCTAGGAGAGAGCAGGCATGCACATGCCTTTTCTGGGACACATGTAGCCAATCACCACATCTTTTTGAACTGCTGCTCACATAACTGGTACATGAGCCGGCAGATGCCCAGAGTTGGCCAGCACCGCTGCAGCTTGACAGAGAGCAGCAGGGCCAATTGTACAATTGTGCTCTCTTGGTCTTCCAACCACAGATGGCTGTGGCGCTGTCAGGATTCAGACTTGCTTGCTGGCAGTGAGACTCAGCTGCACCACATCCACAATGAATGACCCTTTTTAACCATTGGAAATCCCAGTTATTACCAATGCTGTCGTTTCATATTAATGGGTCCATATTGTGAAATAACTCACTTTCTTGAGTTCAATGTAGTGTGTAACTCTGCAGCCCCTCAACACATCTTAGTCTACATGTGTTAACTCAACTGTAACATTCCGATTTCATTGTGTGATGTCACGAAAACCAACGCATTTCCATACGTGGACATTTGATAATCAGTGTTTCTTCTGATGTCAAGGGTACTAAGAGGGATTTTGTCCCTAGATGTTGGAACACTACTGTGAGGATTTGATTGCGTTCAGCCAGAAGAGCATGAGTGAGCTCAGATGCTGATGTTGGATGATTAGTTCTGGATCACAAATGCCACTCCAACTAATCCCAAAGGCCCTGGATGAAGCTCCATCGCTCCAGAGAAAACAGCTCCACTGTTCCGCAGTCAAGTGCTGGAGGGGGGCTTTATACCCCTCTCCCGTGATTGGCACTGGGCATGGATCATCACTCCAGAGCCTCCAGTGCCATTCTACTGGCAATGCTTTTCTATGGAGATTATGCAAAGTGATGTGTGCAGTTGAACACCTGTGTCAGAAACAGGTGCACCCTAAAGTAGGTGAAGTCAGCAATCGGAAAGGTGTCTGGATACTTGTGGACATGTTGTGCATGCCTGCCCTGAAGTTCTAAGGAGTGTTTGAGCCTGGAATGATTTTCGGATGAGGTATAATACAGGGCAGCCATTCAGTACAGAGGTCATTTACATATATCAGTCTTAAAGACGCAGTAACAAAAAAAACTGCCTGTTTAATTCTGCGATTATCGTTTACTCAAGGAGTAAAATCAATGTAGGATGTGGGACTTTTCATTATTTGTCATTTGTAGTCCATTAACCAAGGCCAAGGCCAAACTTTCAGTGGCCATTATACAGTGAAGTGGGACTGTATATTGGCAAGGACCTGACAATACGATATGTATCATGATACAGAGGTTACGATTAAATATATTGCATTATATTTGGTGATATTATAAACAAGGTGATATATAGCAATTTTTAAAATCGAATTTTCGACAGCACACTACTATATGCAAAGCTCTCTTTACACCCTTCTTACACTATAAAGAGAAGCTCAGCGGACAAAAAAATTGTCACCTTGTGTATTTGAGGTGGTAGTAACTTCAGGCTCCTGCAGATGGCGGTGTACAAGGATGATGGGGCTATAAATCCCTGCGGGGTGTGAGTGACAGGATCCATAGATTGGGAAGAGGTTATATAGTGCAGTGAATGTCTCGCTCCATGTGTGGAAAATGGCTCCAAAGCAGATGTTAATGATTGGCTAAAAGGAGTGACTGCATTTGGGCGTGCCAAAGACCATAGTGTGAAGGAAGTAGCGGAATCTGCAGGTGTATGGAAGCGTACGGTCATATGGGTCTACCAGCAATGGCTAAAATCCCAGTCTACAGGGAATTCTCCTCGGAATTGTGCCAGGGGAGGCATCCACCAAATCTGGCCCAATTATACAATTCTTTGACGCAAGAGTGAGGACCTTGTGGTGCAAAGGTTGCGTGTTCAAACCAGAACAGGGTTGTGGGTTGGAGGTTAGAGAACCAGAGGGTCGCCGGTTCGATTCCCTCAACTAACAGGACTCGACTGAAGTGCCCTTGAGCAAGGCGTCTTACCCCTGTGGATAGGGCAAGTGTACTCACTGTCCCCTAGTGTGCGTGTTCACTAGAGTGTGTGTATGTGGGAGTTTCACTTCACAGGTGGGTTAAATGTGGAAGACAAATTCCCTATGGCAACAATGGCCCTGAACTTTCTACTCAGAGAATGATTGGCCTCACCTAAATCCAGAAACTTGTCCTGTCCACTCCAAATCCAATCACAGCTGGGGAGATATTACACGATAGTAGGTATGTTTCAGTCACAAGTGACTCTTTTTTTTCCTGGTGAGCTTATATATACTTATATATAAGCACTGGTCACATAATAAGATGTTTGCTACAGCATAGTTTGCCTATACTGAAGTCAGAAGCAACTCCGTCAGCACAGAGTGCACATGTAATTCCTTGCTTAACTCTCTATATAGAGTAATTAAATATGTGATCATCCTTACATCTAAATAGTAGAGCAAAACAAAGTTAGAACACTTGACTTCCAAGAGTCTTGCAGATAAGAGAGCCGGGGAAATGTTTCCTCTTTGTTTTTGTTTATTTTCGATCAATGAAGAGGAGATTGTCTAGCAGGACACAACACAGGGTGCTTCGATTTAATTAGCGGGGGTTGCATTATTCAGGGTCCGGCGATGTCAGTTTATCACCCTTATCTCTAACGTGTATGCTTATGTACGGCTGCTAAGGATGCCCAAAAGTGCCTGTGTTCCTAAGATCCCATGAAATTAACCCTTATAGCTGCAGGGGACCACACTTCAGCTTCACACTCTACATACTTTACATTTCAGATGAATAAATTATGATAAATTTAAACTGTTATTCAATATCAGTTGCACCCAGAAGGAATTAGCCAACAGGCATGAAACTTGGTGGGTAGGTTTGACACTGTGAGACATTCAAATGATTTAACTTTCACGCTCAGCCACACATGTGACGTAAGCACGGATGGGTCTTATCCCTGTACCTGGCTGACCCAACAGCTCATTTGCAGACTTTCAGTTTCACGGCTGCACTACGCAGGACTACATGCACACAGACCATTATGACGACTGCCCTTTACACCACGTCATTGTCACCAAAGACTGCAATGGTGTCATGGCAGACTGTCATGGAGTGACTCAGAATGGCAGCGGGTCATCTTCAGTGACGAGTCCCGCATTTGTCTTGGTGGAGATGACCAACGAATCCGTGTGTGGAGGCCCCGTGGTCAGCACCAAGATGAACAGCTGGTGTGTTGTTATGCGTCACACGTCCAGATGGCCTGGTGTCACTCCACCTCCAACCCTACCGCACCATCTGCAGGAACTGTGTGAGAATATTCAAGCTGCATGAGATGGATTATCACAGGACACCATTAGGAACCTCCACAACTCCATCCTGAAATGTCTGGCATGTCGCTTTAGCAAACATGGCAGTCTGATGCCATACTGAGAGACACTACTTCTGTATGTGTAGCTCAATAAATATTGTCCATATCAATCTAAATTTGTCATCATTTATATGTTCCAAGTATATGCTATACTTGTTGTGAAGAATCTGACTGACATGGCGCATTCGGATGGGACTAAAATCACTGAGAAATGCCGGTAATAATTACATTACCCCACCTCCCCTTGTGAAAGTACTCCCTTCCGAATAGGCCTTTCATTACGTTGTGGTCCATCAAACTGTTGAACGTAAAATCACTTCAGCCAGTTTGTAGAGAAAACCAAGTCTGTTCCATGTGGTTGTATGTTATTTGTGGAGAAATGGTGTTGCGTGGTGTCAAGAGTGCAAAATTAATTCTGATTATCTCTGTGTCTTGCTCTCCGTAATGAATACTCGCCATCTCTTCCAGCACTTTAAGAGCCCAGACAGGTGGAAAATATGATATAATAACAATAATCATCACTCTTTCAAAGGCGCCGTCTCAAAGGACATAGCTTTCACCATGTAATTTAAGCAATCTATTGTGTTGGAGTGTGACTGAGTTCACTGCTTGAGGATCCCATATCTGCCAGATACCTGAGATGTTCCGAAGAGGTCACAAGGACTAGGCCTTATTAGAACGGACATGCCTAAGAGACCGGAAAAAAAACGAATGTGTACTTTCGGCAATGATAAATCTCCGCGTCTATTTATTCCTCTGGGAATTTTCCGACTGGCGAAGTTGGAGGCCTTTCAGCACCTTCTGTTCTAAAGCGACATCTTATTGAGTTCTCCGAAGTCAGTAAACCTCGGCAAGACACTGAATCCCCAAGGCGGTTAACCGGTTCGGAGGCGGAGGGAGATTTACAGGTGACGTTAATGGGCAATGAGTAGGTGCCTCTGGGTGATTGCAAGACTTTGATCTAGCAGGCAAACGACTTCACCCCAAGACACCCGTTGCTCAGGGAGGAGGAGGTTTACTCACTGGAGACCGAGACACGCAGTGGCAAATCTCATTGGTCTCTAAGCGGCCCACCCAGTTGGCATCGTTTGTTTCCATTGACATGTGGATGGCACCCTGGGACTGTCCACTTCTGCTGTTATGCGAAAGCGAAAGCACCTGCTCCACTTCTGAGTCTGCGAGGCTCTTCTAGGGAGCCCTCCGAGGACTCTGCTAGGGTTCGGACATTGCTCTGTTGTTTACCACATCCTGGACGCGTCACAAGCTCCTTTGTGTCGCCTGCAGGTCCGCTGCCAGAATCGATATGTTTCTCCTTGACACTAGGCCGCGCTAAATACCCTAACCTCTCTGTGCCGAGAATGATATCTCTGCTTCCTGCTTCCTTTTAAACCCTTCTTCTCTTCAAACCTCAGATCGCTGCTATTGCATCATATAAAGAGCACAATGTGGGCAGGGCCAACGCTTCACAGATTTCAGTGCACGTACTTCCACTGAGAGAAAAGAGACTAATGTGCAGACATAAACTTGTTTTAGTTCTCCATCGTTCAAAAAGATGGCACTGATCTGAACATGCTGTTTAATATTCATATCCCGTAACTGGAGCAAACTGCAAAAATATCCATAAAAGCAATATCCCACCATTTTAATACAACAGCGGAAAACGTGGTACCTCCTATAACGGTCATATTTGTCAGGTTCAGGTTTTCAGGTTATTCAATCATTAAGTACAAGTCAAACGTGTTTCATCAGGAAAACAAGCAGATATTTACACAGAGGCCTCAAGAGCTGAATACAAGACTACGTTCTTCAATATGTAGGGCGTCCACACTTTCTTTATCTTTGTCACCTTTATCTGTTCTTTTCAGGAAACTTGCTTTCATTTACATGTACATTTATGGCATTTAGCAGACTTACAACCGCGCTTAGTGTTCCATCGGACAGTGTTTCCTAGCTAGTACAAGAAGGTTAGAGTCTAAAACTCACCGTGAGCTCAGACACTGACCAAACAAGGTCCAGGGCTGATACCTAGAAAGAAGAATACAGAGTTAAATACAGCAGAAGTAGAAGAAGAAGAACTAGCAATCCCGAGCCAGCGCTCATACCTAGAGAGAAGAAACGTTAATCTCAGTTTAAATAAGTGCATAAACATAAAAACAGCAGCTGCCGTTTACACTGTGTAACCATTTCACATTGAACGGACCAACAGAAATGGTCCAAATCTGCTTGGAAAAAAAAAGTCTGGTTCCATTGACTTACATTAAAGCTAAATCAGGTTTTTGCCCTCTCCTGTAAAGTTGCCATTTTGGAGATACTTGTTTTTCTTTGGACAGCGACGATATACTACTATCAGTACTTACTCAATAAGTGCTTTAAAAAGATGGGTCTTGAGTCTGCGTTTGAAGACCGCGAGAGAGTCTGTCTTTCATGCAGTTTGAGGGATGGCGGGTCAAGCCAAGCTGTACTTGAAGCTTGAAGGGGGACAGATTGAGGTACAGATCCACTCTTAACCACTGCCGTAAGTTCGGGAGGAGCTGGGCCACTCTTGGCTTTGTAGGCAAGCATCAGAGTTTAAATCTAATGCAAGCGGCTACAGGAAGNGCTGTACTTGAAGCTTGAAGGGGGACAGATTGAGGTACAGATCCACTCTTAACCACTGCCGTAAGTTCGGGAGGAGCTGGGCCACTCTTGGCTTTGTAGGCAAGCATCAGAGTTTAAATCTAATGCAAGCGGCTACAGGAAGCCAGGGAAGGGAGCACAGTAGTGGAATTACATGAGTGCTTTCAGGGATATTATCCCCACACCTCTAAAGTTCAGTCAGAGAAGCTGGTTTTATTTTCCTTTCCTTTACGATCAAAGTAGTCCCAAATCGGGTTTGCACTCTGGAGTGGCCATCCATTGGTCCTGAAACCCAAACAGCTTCTTTATTTGATCTGCAAAGTGTCTTCTATTTTGTCTGTTTCCTTTTCTCAGTGACAGTTTCTTGAACAACTACACTTCCTTTTAGACCCATAGCCTTAAGATGCAGCGATTACATGTGATCCCGTGGTGCCGAGTTGGTCAAAGCACCTAACTAGTAAACAGGAGCTCCTGGGTTCGAATCCCAGCAGTGACTGGAGCTTAGGAGGTTAAGGAACCAGCCTTGTGACCGGAGGGTTGTCAGTTTGATTTCCTGAACCGACAGGACAGAACTTGGGCAAGACACCTAACCCTGACCTGTTCCTTGGGCCCTGTCGATAGGGATGGTCACTGCTCCAGGGAAATGTGCTTACTCCCCCCTAGTGGCAAACGGTTCTGGCACGACATGATTGCAGTCTTTAGTGATGCTGATGTGGTGTTAAGGGCAGTGGTTGTAATGGTCTGCATGCATGTAGTCCTGCATCGTGCAGCCGTCTGCCAATGGTGCCGGCACTAACGGGATGACTCATGGAGGACATCACTGCTCGCTGAATGTCCTGCTTACGTCACTTGCGTGGCTGAGCATAAACCTTGAACCATTCGCATGTCCCATGATGTCAAACCTACCCACCAAGTTTCATTCCTGTGGGTTGATTCCTTCTGGGTGCAGCTACTTGTGCAACTCTTCTATTGATGATGAGTGTATATATCGTCGCTGTCCAAAGAGTAGTATCTCCAAAATGGCAACTTTACAGGAGAGGCCAAAAACCTCATTTAATTTGAATGGAAGTCAATGGAACCAGACGTCTTTTCAAGCAGTTTTGGGCCATTTCTGTTGGTCCATTCTTTGAAATTTCCACACAGTGTAAACAGCAGCTCATGTGATCAAATGAGGCATAAAAGTAAAAATCAACAAAAATGGAGATACATGTTTTTCTTTGGACAGCGATGATATGCAGATGTAAAAATGACATAATGTGCTTTTAAATTCGATTTAATTTTATTGTCATTTTGAAAACCTTACTTGTTATTGACCCACATACAGTTTACTATGCTAGTCACGTATGTTTTCACCCTTACACCCTTTTGAATGCGATGCTGCGATCTCTGCCACTAGGGTACCAACCTTCTGGGCCTATGAAACCGTATCACAGCTTTGCACAGCCTTTATATTTGTAGATGTTGTGGTTGTCATGTTTACTGTTAGGCATACAATAGTACAACTCATTCAGTCACTAGGGGGCCACATAAGAGGGTTACGAAACTGAATCACGGTCTTGCATGACTCCTATGTTTGCCATTCAACTTAGCGTGCTCGTGATATGCATATCCTTCCTGCCACGCTGTAGCCCGTGGAGTAGGAAGAGTCTGAGGTTGAAGTTATTCTGTTGGTGTTTTCAGCCTGCACTCCAATTAAGTGGAAACATCTGGTTAGGCAGAGGACGCTGGGTGAGAGACTGGCTGTGAATATATAGACTGAGCCATAGGCTACTGCCCACACACACATACCAACACACTTTCTCTGAGCAGGGAGTGATGCATTAACCCCAACTAGCCTCTGCATGTTGACTGCCACTCCGCCCACACAGCTGCCAGGCCATGGTTTGTTACAACTTTACCAAGCATAAAATATCCTAAGGCGCATGCATGGAGTAATAAAGGAACATAAAGGTCACTCGAGGTCTGGCCCCATCTATTGTTTATTATGGGGGTAATAGATTTCACAGTATGGGGAGGGGTGGGGTGCTTCCAGTTCTAGGCCGGATTTCTTACAGCTGTTTGCCTCATAACAGTCAAGAACTGAACAGGAGCTTGTGCTTGCTGCGTGAGGAACAGCTCTGTGTATTGTGGTTAGGGGTGTGGAAAAGCATAAGATATGTGAAATAGAATTAAGTGATGATTAAACATGCACAGATTTTTGTAAATGATAATTACAATATTCAAAGAAAGCATGCACTGGTTTTAGTCCAAAAAGAATCCTAGGGCTAGTTTTAAAAGCAAAATTAAAGCATTTTCTTATTTATTGTATTGTTTTTATATGTTGTTTATATACCACTACATTGTAAACATATGCTCACCAGACCAAAAATGAGCCCCCGTGACTGAAACGTCCCTAATAGCCTGTAATACCTCTACAAGCACCAATAACAGCTGTGATTAAATTTGGCATGGACTGGACAAGTTTCTGGATGTAGGTCACATCAATGTTCAGACGCTCTTGCATCAAAGTATTGTCCAGGTGGGCCAGATTTGGTGGATGCCTTCCCTGGCACAATTCTGAGGAGAATTCTCTGTAGACTGGGATTTTAGCCTCTGCTGATAGACCCGTATGACCGTACGCTTCCATACACCTGCAGATTCAGCTACGTCTTTCACACTATGGTCTTTGACACGCCCAAATGCAGTCACTCCTTTTAGTCAATCATTAACATCTGCTTTGGAGCCATTTACCACACAGAGCACCTCTTCTCAATGTATGGATCCCGTCACTCACAGGTATCTAAACCTCCATTATCCTCATGCATCACCATCTTCCAGGAGCCTGAAGTTACTACACATGGAAGGTGAGTCATTTTTTGCCTGGTGAGCTTATAATAGTTCCTTCAGTCATGTGTGTGTGGATTCAGTATATTATATATATACTTTATATCCCCAAACCTATATTTTTCTTGTAATTTGTTTTCCTGAGGTCCACTTATGACTTTGTGTGGGTTTAGGTACCAAAAATAGTACATATCATACATGGCCAGTTTCCAGGCATTCTTTCCCACTGTTTGTGTTGTGCTGGGCCTTTATATGCTGGTGTATGTTAACTAACTCTTTGTGTAAACAACACTTTTGTTATCATGACTTTCAGTCGTATGCAAATGTTTGGCCACCGCAGGTCAAATGACACGTTTCTTTGAATTTCTAAGTGAGGATAAATTAGCACATCTTCTACAGGGAGCACACTTCTACACAGTTTATTGCACAGCTGCACATCATATTTACTGAATTTAACATACTAAAAAATAAGGCTTATTAAAAATGGGGCCTGTGCAAAAGCACATTTAGTAAGTTGTTGTTATTTTTTCCAATATGTTAAACTCAAAAAATATAAAATGTAAGTTTGTTCAGTGAAGAGAAATAATAGACTTCGCACTTCTGCATATGACTGTACACCCACCAGCCACTTCATTACTTACACCTACGTGTGTCTACACTGTATGTACGTTTTGTCCACTCCACTGACCATATAGGAGCACCTACAATTACAGACTGTAGTCCATCTGTTTCTCTGTATATTTTATTACCCTGTTCTTCAATGGTCAGGACCCCCACAGGACCACCACAGAGCAGGTATTATGTGGGTGGTGGATCATTCTCAGCACTGCAGTGACACTGACGTG
>JAVGWN010000427.1:0-14428 GCA_034552555.1 Semaprochilodus insignis
TGTATTCTGTTGGTTGGTATTATTTTCCTGATTTCCTTAAATCTGTCTCCTTTAAAGCATCTCTAGTTCTCAGATACACATTCTCCATGCTTTGTCAAAAGATGGCATTCACCCCTTCAAAGGCCTTTAGCCTGCGGCCCGGTCGGCAAACAGCCCGATAACAGAGCGCTCAGTCTGACCTGCAGCTGGTAGCACGTCACCGTCCTCGACTTTTACCCCCAACCTAGTGGCCTTAATGGCTCACAAAGCCAGCAATTAAAGCCGGTGACACATTGTCACGTTTACAGCAGAGAACGGTAGAGATAGATTCATGTTTAATGAGATTTTTATATTAATCTATGAAAACAAACTGGATTAGAAATCAGCATTTGTTATTGCTAGTTATTTATTTGCTTGTTTATTTACTTATCCTTCTAATTAAGGCAGTGCATCCTATCATAATGCGTATAACCCCATCCTAAATTGAGCTAATAAAGTTCTCACAAGCTTAAAATAGATTCATTTCTATTGACATATAATAGCATAAAATGAGACCAAATAAGCATATATGAAAGAACTTGAGTTAAACTGCGTTTAGTAAGTTGAACCGATTGTCGTAGCATCTTGTCATGAGCCCGCTCACGCTAGTAACTGGAGCAGGAGGTACAGTGGCCACTGCACGGTGCTGGCGCTAATTGGATCGAGGCTGTTTGCTCCCACTTTTCTGTTGCGGTTGACGACACATGACCAAATCCAGCCAGACAGAGCCCAACCCAGATCATCTGACTCACCATGAGTGCACCCATCAGGCTGGATAACAGAACCCCAGGCAGGTTCTTTAGGGAACTTTGCCATGTTGCGATCTCAAGGAAGAGAGCTGTGAGGAGAGCTCTCAGATTCATGGTCCAAAACCTCTTCTGAGCTGGTAAAGCACAGGATTGCCCCTGCACCATCTTCTTGCTAAATATCAGACGTATGGTTTAATAGCCTGTTTAGTCAACAAGTTGGTGTGATGACTACGGGGCAAAAGCCCAAACATTAGAATGAGAGTAAAACAACACAGATTAAAAAAAAAAAAAGATCTGGGTTGGAGAATCCGTGTGGTTGGTGTATCACAAGCGGCCATTTTATGAACCTAGGATTTATGACATATAGGATATTCCCAGTCTGCTCTGATTTGAAAGCTTAGTAAGAAGTAAGTACGAATCAAATCATAGTTGAAAATGACTCTAGTTGGTGTACTGGTCAATTCTGGGGTAAGTTCATGCTTATAAGTTTATGCTAAATGAATATACTGTAGCATGTATTGCATCTGTTTGATGTATCTCAGTCTAATACCATGACTAACAGTCATATCTAGCTCAAACGCAGAGACCATATACACACCAAGCCTGTTAATTCCCAAACAAACTGGTAAAATGGCCGCCGCTCTGCATGTGGACGTCCCCGGAAGGGTGGAATTATTGTTTTTGGATGTCTGCAGCTGTAACCTTGAAGGATGCAATTTCATCTGTCATTTATTCTTCCCCATCTAGACTGTATCAGGATTAACTGTAACTCCAGTAAGTTAACACTCAAGTTTCATTTTGTTTCTAATGATTCTCTTGTTGAAAGGAATGTTATCCAGTCTTTTGCTCTCCGTCCCTTTAAGTGCCAGAGTTTGCACTTGTTCAAAAGGTCGGATGATGAATCTAAAGGTCGCTGATACTGATGCATATGGTGGTGACTTGATAATCCTGCGTCTTTGTCGTTCTGTGTTTGACTTTTTAGTAACTGAGTAAGAAATAATGCTTGTAAATACAGTCATGGCCGAAGGTGTTGGCACCCCTGAAATTCTTCCAGAAAATTAAGTGTTTCTCTCAGAAAATTATTGCAATTACACACGTTTTGTTGTACTCATGTTTATTTCCTTTGTGTGTATTGGAACAACACAAAAAAATTTGACATACTTCCACAGAAAACTCCAAAAATGGTCCAGACAAAATGATTGGCACCTTTTCAAAATTGTGGGTAAATAACTTTGTTTCAAGCATGTGATGCTCTTTCAAACTCACCTGTGGCAAGTAACAGGTGTGGGCAATATAAAAATCCCACCTGAAACCAGATAAAAAGGAGAGAAATTGACTCAGTCTTTGCATCGTGTGTCTGTGTGTGCCACACTAAGCATGGAGGACAGAAAGAGGAGAACAGGACTGTCTGAGGACTTGAGAACCAAAATTGTGGAAAAATATCAACAAGCTCAGGGTTAAAAGTCCATCTCCAGAGATCTTGATGCTCCTTTGTCCATAGTGCGCAACATAATCAAGAAGTTTACAACCCATGGCACTCTAGCTAATCTCCCTGGACGTGGACGGAAGAGAAAAACTGATGAAAGGTCGCGACGCAGGAGAGTCCGGATGGTGGATAAGCAGCCCCAATCAAGTTCCAAAGAAATTCAATCTGTCCTGCAGGCTCAGGGTGCATCAGTGTCAGCGCAAACTATCCGTCGACATTTGAATGAAATGAAACGCTATGCCAGGAGACCCAGGAGGACCCCACTGCTGACACAGAGACATAAAAAAGCTAGACTGCAGTTTGCCGAAATGTACGCGAGTAAGCCAAAATCCTTCTGGGAAAACGTCTTGTGGACAGATCAGACCAAGATACAGCTTTTTGGTAAAGTACATCATTCTACTGTTTACCGAAAATGGAATGAGGCCTACAAAGAAAAGAACACAGTACCTACAGTCAAATATGGAGGAGGTTCAAAGATGTTTTGGGGTTGTTTTGCTGCCTCTGGCACTGGGTGCCTTGGCTGTGTGCAAGGGATCATGAAATCTGAAGATTACCAAAGGATTTCGGTTCGCAATGTAGGCCCCAGTTTCAGAAAGCTGGGTTTGTGTCTTAGGTCATGGGTCTTCCAGCAGGACAATGACCCCAAACATACTTCAAAAAGCACCCAGAAATGGATGCAAACAAAGCGCTGGAGAGTTCTGAAGCAGTCAGTAATGAGTCCGGATCTAAATCCCATTGAACACCTGTGGAGAGATCCTAAAATTGCTGTTGGGAGAAGGCAAATATGAGAGACAGGAGCAGTTTGCAAAAGAAGAGCGGTCCAAAATTCCAGCTGAGAGGTATAAGAAGCTTGTTGATGGTTATAGGAAGCGATTGATTTTGCTTATTTTTTCCAAAGGGTATGCAACCAAATATTAAGTTGAGGGTGCCAATAATTTAGTCCAGCCCATTTTTGGAGTTTTGCGTAAAATTATATCATTTTTGCCTTTTTTTTGCCTCTGTTTTTTGTGTTGTTCCGATACACACAAAGGAAATAAACGTGTAATTGCAATCATTTTCTGGGAGATATACTTCATTTTCTGGAAAAATTTCAGGGGGGCCAACACTTTCGCCATGACTGTACCTCAGACAAGTAATGTGAATTCATTCCAGAGTATTTATAATCTTAACAGGCTAAAAAAATATTGTATTTATATGGGCTCACCAGCCAAAAAATCAATCCCCTGTGACTGTACCACACCTAATAGTGTGTAATGCCTCCACGAGCACCAATAACGGCTGCGACTGGATTTGGCATGGGCTGGCAAGTTTCTGGTTGTAGGCCACATCAATGTGCAGACACTCTTGCATCAAAGAATTGCACAGTTGAGCCAGATTTGGTGGATGCCTTCTCTGGCTCAATTCCGAGGAGAATTTCCTATAGACTGGGATTTTTGCCACTGCTGGTATACCTGTATGAACGTACGCTTGCCAGAATTGTGCAGTTGGGCCAGCTTAGGTGGATGCATTCCCTGGCGTTTTACCCGTTGTTCCAAGTAGTCCCACAGATTTCCAAGAGGATTCTGGAATCTCTGGATTTTGGTTGTTCCAGCAGTTCGGTGTAGGCACGGTGATTCAAATTTACTGGCACCTCGGCCAAAGGACCCATTTCCACATAATTAAAACACCCCCAGAACATCACAGAGGGGACTCATTTTTTGCCTGGGGAGCTTATAAATAATAATTGGTTCTGCTTGGCTAGCTTGTATAATGTGGTTATAGTACAGAAACAGTATGCAGTAATATTTGTGTGGAGGTCTAAATCTTATAGCAAGGCAGGTTATGAAGTCACCACTTATTTTTTTATTATAATTAACTGTTTTATGTGCAGTGTTCCTCTCGTAAACAGAGCTGTAGACACATATGTCCAGAAATGGCATAAGCTGTTGCTGCCCATCTGTAAAAACCAAAAAGGAACATTTAACTTAATTAACCAACTATTCTGTCTTTAAATTCAGAGAAAGGTTTAGTAGAAGCTCTGTTTCCAGAGGAACCCCAGTGTAATTAATCAGCAGGCTCAGTCTGCATAAAGTCTGTGGTCTATACTATGTTGGTATTTTTTTCCTTGTGCTTAATGTGCTGCAAAGAAAAAATATATATGCTATTTTATGTATTTCCTTTGTTTAAATAAGGGAACAATTAACTGCTTTTACTCATAAATAGGCTTTGCACACCCTCACTGAAGACATTACACTTCATTTATGACTCAGGCGACTCTTTTCTGCAGCATGAATCATAGAAATCTGTTCATTTTGGGCTTTTAAGGTAAGCTGTTCTCTGGTTTGATTGATATCACAGGGACTTTACAACACACCCTTGCTGAAATGAATTTAATCAGATATATGAAAAGCATTTCTGGAGCAAATAACACTCTGATTAATCACTGATGTGCATCTAATGCAGTGGTAATTTTGTCCATCAGAATTAGAATCATTATTTTGGCAAGTATGCCACGAGGAATATGCTTTGGTGAGAGCAGCCACATACACTTATCATCAAAAGAATAGTTGCACCCAGAAGGAGGTGTGGGATTGCAGTGCTGTTAGGAAGGAAGATAAAGGCTACCAGGAACAATAAATGATGATACATTTAGACTGATATGATCAATATTTATTGAGCTACACATACAGAAGTAGTGTCTCTCAGTATGGTGTCGGGCCGCCATGTTTGCTAACGCAACATGCCAGATGTCTCGGCATGGAGTTGTAGAGGTTCCTAATGGTGTCCTGTGATAATCCATCCCATGCAGCTTGAATATCCTCACACAGTTCCTGCAGATTGTGCGGTAGGGGTGGAGATGGAGGGACACCGGGTGACAACAAACTGTTCATCTTGGTGCTGACCACGGTGCCTCCACACATGTATTCGTTGGTCGTCTCCACCAAGACAAAAGCGGGACTTGTCACTGAAGATGACCCGCTGCCATTCTGAGTCACTCCATGACAGTCTGGCACGACACCATTGCAGTCTTTGTTGACGTTGACGTGGTGTTAAGGGCAGACGTCGTAATAGACGTCTTCGTGCATGTAGTCCTGCGTGGTGCAGCCGTCTGCCAATGGTGCTGGCACTAACAGGACGACTCATGGAGGGCATCACTGCTCACGGAATGTCCACAGTCGTGACTGTGGATCAGTCAGGTACAGTGATAAGCCCCATCCTTGCTTATATCATATGTGTGGCCGAGCGTGAAACTTGAATCATTAGCATGCCTTGTGATATCAAACTTACCCACCAAGTTTCATTCCTTCTGGGTGCAGCTATTTGTGCAGCTGTTTTTTATTTATTTAATTTTTTTTTATGATGAGTGTATGAATATCTGTCCCAGGCCTATGAGAGACAGAGTGAGAGAAGGGAAGTAGAGGAAGAAAGAACATGTGCATCGGTGTGTACTAATCTGTAAATGGCTTGTACGACGTAATGGAATTCTCAGTGTAATTGAAGTCTGTTAGTGAGTTGTGTGTGTTTACACTGTCCATAATTTGAGGCCACTGGGATACCATCATAAACGGTCTCCATCAATCATGCGGCGCGAGCAGTAGATAGCTTGTCATACCCTCAGCCGTCACCATGCTAGATTAGTCTCGCGTCCTTTACCTCCATCGGCTTGTAATTTCCATCTTTCGGGTCAATGTAATTTCACTGCTGCTGTGATGAACTATCTTTTAATTGCACTAATTGATCATGCCCAAAGCCCCGCCATGCACCCCGCCCCGTGCTTCCACAGTCTCAGTGCAGCAGGTATATCCCTGTTAGACTTTCATTTTAACTTCAGGTCCCTCTCCATGACTGTGTTCTCTTTATGGCTGAGAACTTTTTGCCGGGAGTCTGAGGTCGTTTATATAAGCACGACTGAGGCAGCTATTTTAGAGATCTAAGTGACACGTATGATTATGTTTCGAGAATATACTGTACTTTCTTGCTGGTATCTAATTTGTCACCATGGGTTACTTTTCAAAGACTCAATCATTCCTGATATAGCACGACCTTGCAGTGGCCCATCTGAGCTGTTGAGTGAGTCAGTTTCAAGAAGTGCTGTGACTTTCAATGAGAGTTAGATGTGGACAAATGACTTACTCTCAGAGAGAAATTGCACTGAAGTGAAGTGAAGAAGTTAGTTTGCACTTTCCCAGAACTTTTGAAATAACCAATAAACCACTTGCAGAAAAAAGGTACCCACTTTTGATTTATGAATATGTTATATGGTCTATAAGTGCTATCATTGCGCCTTTTTTAATGTAAGGAAAATAATTTTATGAAGTTCCAGTCCTTGGAATACCAATTTACATTGCAAAGAAAGACAATTCAGATTCTGTTCAACTCTTACTGTTACTCTGATTGGACAAATGTTTCTGACATCAACAAGGAAGTGTGGGATTGCAGTCCTATTGGGAAGGAAGATAAAGGTTACCAGGAACAATAAATGATGATAAATTTAGACTGATATGATCTATATTTACTGAGCTAAACATACAGAAGTAGTGTCTCTCAGTATGGCGCTGGGCCACCATGTTTGCTAACGCAACATGCCAGACGTCTCTGCATGGAGTTGTAGAGGTTCCTAATGGTGTCCTGTGATAATCCATCCCATGCAGTTTGGATATTCTCACACAGTTCCTGCAGATGGTGCGGTAGAGGTGGAGGTGGAGGGACACCAGGCCTTGTGTGATGCTTTATAACAAACCGTTAATCTTGGCGCTGACCACAGTGCCTCCACACATTGATTCGTTGGTCGTCTCCACCAACACTGAAGATGACCCGCTGCCATTCTGAGTCACTCCATATCAGTCTGGCAGAACACCATTGCAGTCTTTGGTGACATTGACGTGGTGTTAAGGACAGTCGTCTGAACAGTCTGCGTACATGTAGTCCTGTGTCATGCAGCTGTCTGCTAATGATGCTGGCACTAACAGGATGCTTCATGGAGGGCATCACTGCTTACTGAATGTATGCAAGTCGCGCAGTCGAGCATGAAATTTGAATCATTTGCATGTCTCACAGTGTCAAACCTACCCACCAAGTTCCGTTCCTGTCGGTTGATTCCTTCTGGGTGCAGCGATTATTTTAATGATTAATGTATTTGGTTTTTTAGGGCCGCCCCAAATACCATTTACCATTACCGTTTTGTGAAGCCAGAGTTGAAAGCCCATCCGCAGCTATGTCAGGTGTAAAATCAGAATCTCCAGGCTAGCGGCTTTCCTTACAAAGCACTATGACTATGACAGCGCAGCTTTACTCCGTCTACCAGGCCTGCTAGCCTCTTATAGTGGTGGACTAGGGGATAATAGCCCAGTGTATGCAGAGCTTAACCAGTGCTTCGTTGAGGTAGTCTAACTCTAGGTATGAAGGGCAAACATCATGGACTTAGTAAGGGTCCAGTATGGCAGGGCACTGTTTGCCACTGCCCATGGAATACATGCTGTCTAGCACCACATTAGCATGAATAGCATTTACTGCTGTCCACATTTTAACAATGGAGTACATACATACAGGCCAAAGAATGTTCTGATTAAATGTACTGTGGCATTGCTATACCATGTATACATGTAAGTAGTTCAGTTTTTAAATAGAATAAATATTTTTGAGGCCTTTTCTTCTGGTGACCTGTCCAGGGTGTTTCCTGCCCTTCGCCCAATGAGCCTAACCTCCAGCACCACCCCTTCCCTGTCACCTGGGAGGAAATAGTGCATGATTGTTTTCGATTCATGTGTACAGGGACTTTTATGTTGAAGGGCCTGAATACGGGTGGTGTGGCGGGTTTCCAGAGTAGAGCAGAGAGCTGTGTTACTAGCTGTTAGTGCTGGAGAGAGTGTGTTTCTTCTCGCAGTGTTAGATGCTCTCTAGAAATAGAGCTGCATTGTGGACCATAACCTTAAGTTGTCTCAGCTTCTCCAAACTCTAAAATGAATAGGGTTTAACTTTAGACCTACCCAATGAATATCCGAATAGTTGAACATTCGGGTCCAGACCTTGTTTATTCATTTAATTGCTAGAGTGAAAATAAGTGGAAATTAAGAGGATGCACTTTTGAATGCACAATTATTGTTTATTTGTGGAAACAAATAAAACAAGTTATGGTTAGTTTTTAAGTTAGTTTTGTTTAATTTCTAATATGTTAAACTCAGCAAATAAACAGTAATTGTGCATTAAAATGTACGAATGAATCTTTCACTAACATTTGCAGGAAAGTTTGCTCTCTGCAGAAGTTGTGTTGGGGGCTGTGTGCTTATGATTGATTAAAGGCTACAGCATTATGTACAATACCAATGGTAGGACTAGGGCTGAGGAAGCAGTGTGGAGCTTTAGCATTGGCCGTATTATCACTGGTCCTTTTAACGCATTTGATGCACAACCGCTAGAGCACACGTGTTAATAAAACAGAAGACTTATTTTAAAGTATGGATTATGACGTCTACACCAGAGCGACCAGATTACATACGGTATACATAGATGATCAAATCAACCAATTTAAGGTCTTTCTAATCAGATGGAGGCTGCCTTGGAGAAATAAACATGCAGTTGTAGGTTAGGTTGCTGCAGTGCAAGAGTTATGGGTGGGGGCTGAGTGTAATGAACTATAATGGCCATAAAAACTCAGTCTTTAAGGTTAGATATGTGGACTAATGTACTAATATTAATGTACACACTGCAAAAAAAATATGTCTTGGCAAGAAACAGTATCATATATGTAGTTGATACCTCTTAAAATTCTCATTTTGAGATTGTTGTAAGCTCATTTAAGATTATTGGACTTGTTTACAGACATTTTGTACTTGTTTTAAGTGATCATATGCATCTAGGTCACTATACCGTCTACCAAATTTTGCTTTTTTAAAGAAATGAGTTTGAAACAAGTCAAATAATCTGCCAGTGTAAATTGTAAAACTGAAAATTTGGCTTATTAAAATCACTTAAAACATTTAAAAAAATCTGGAAATTAAGTTAAAGAATCTTAAAGAATTAGAATTTAAGATGTATCAATTGCATATAAGAAAATTTGAATTGCCAAGATATCATTTTTGCAGTGCACAATGTATGTGTGTCAGTGACTGGACACGTTATGCAGCCCTGTAAGGAGAAACTATGTGTAAGTTTTATATTTTCAGTGGAAAATATAGTATATGCAATAGTATTTACTGTATAGTCTCATGAAATATGGCACTATATTATAGACCCAGTCAATTTTTAAGAATGATGAACACATGAAACTATAAAACAGCACTCATGGAATTATACTGTCCATATAAACCTCCAAAATGGAACTTTACAGGAGGATAAAACAGCTTTCTTAACCTGCAGTGGAGGCTGATAGAATAAGGTTTCTAAGGTTTATTAGCTGTTTGGAGCAATTCTATTGGTCGGTCCATCATGAATATTCACTAAACTGAAAGGAGAACTAGAGCTTTTACACTGTGCAGAAAAAGAGATCAACGTTTTTACAGCACTAAATATATATTAGAGGTGGAGATATGGAGAAATATCATACTGTGGTACATCAAGAGTATATGTGGTATATCAGGTTATGGACTGTTCCAGACTCTCATCAGTTGGAGCTGTTAAGTGTAAGTCTGTAGAGTCTTTAAGATCACCAACTACATCCATTTAGATGGGCGTGTCTAAACTTTTGACTGGTAGTGTTTCAATCCCGTGGACTTCAGAAACTCTCCCTGTGAGAATGTTCAGTTATGAAAAAGAGCTAATTATTTTAATTGTAATGTAATATATTAGAGCGATGTTGCCACACTGTGTTATTTATGAAATTCAGAGGCAAATTTATTCATGAATATTCTCTCCAGGTGTTTCAGCTCAGCACTCTCTCTACAGGAGAAAAAAACTCCCATATTTAATTACATTTGCACTGAACTGAGTTTGTTGCGGCTTCAGGAGTGAGCGGTGTGTCAAGTCCTCTTCATGAGTAAAAGCCATTTTGTTTAAATTATTATTTTTTTTATGTCCTGCAAGACACATTTTCCAAACCTGAAATCTGAAATACGTAAATAAATCAATAAATAAAATAATAAAAAGAAAGAAGTAAATGAAGTTTCATTGTTTAGCAGTACTACCAACAGTTCAGACTAATGTTTGTTCTGTATTGTAATTCAGTAACTTTAAATCAAACTTCTGCTTTCTGTTAGTGACAGTTAATGGTTTTCTACTTTAAACCACAAAGATCATAAATCATGTGTTAATCGATGGTCTTTACTCATATCTGAGTTTGAGTTTTAACCCTCCTATCATGTTCTGAGTCCAAATAGAGCCTTTTTAAGTCTGTAAATTACTAAAGTACTATTACACCTTATGATGTTTTCATAAAATATGACCTCCTCAACAGTCATGATATGAATGTGTAAGAATGAAGATGACCAAGACGTCTCTACACCATTTGGGTACCAGGATGAGTTTAGAATGGCATTCAAGAAAGCAGCACAACCACAGTGCAAGTAGACCAAATAGCAATTGGCCTCATGCCCCTCTGAAACTTCATGGTATCACCAACACGTCACCAATATTAGTCGCCTGTGACTGAAACATACCTAATAGCGTGTTGGATTTGGCATGGACTGGACAAGTTTCTGGATGTAGGCCACATCAATGTTCAGATACTCTTGTATCAAAGAATTGCGCAGTCAGGCCAGATTTGGTGGATGCCTTCCCTGGCACTATTCCGAGGAGAATTCCCTGTAGACTGGGATTTTATCCACTGCTGGTAGACCCGTATGACCATACGCTTCCATACACCTGCAGATTCAGCTACTTCCTTCACACTATGGTCTTTAGCACGCCCAAATGCAGTCACTCCTTTTAGCCAATCATTAACATTTGCTTTGGAGCCATTTTCCACACATGGAACGAGACATTCACTGCACTGTACCACCTCTTCTCAATCTATGGATCCCATCACTCACACCCCGCAGCTATTTATAGCCACTTCATCCTTCATGCGCCATCTGCAGGAGCCTGAAGTTACTACTACCTTAAACACACATGGTGACCAATTCTTTGTCCGTGAGCTTATCTTTGAAGCACATACGTGATAGAAAGAGATAATCAAGTAGATGATGTGGCTCCTACATCCAAAATATGAATTTAACCCAATGAAATGCTCTAAAATGAAAACTAACTACTAAGGTACTATTTTAAGATAAACATGGTAATTATAAACAATATAATACATGAATTACAGCTCATCTCCAAGTTGTTGATGGGTAAATAGTTGGCAAACTTGGTCAAATTAGAACTAAAATGTGTTCTAGGACTCTGATTTAGCCGTAGCGCATTATAATTGACTTAGCGAACATCAATGATGCGACCGATTGGCAAACATAATAGGAGGGTTAAATTGCATGTGTGTATAATAAGAGTATGTTGCCTTTTGTTGCCATGAAGAGATGGAAAGCAAAGGTTTGATTGAGAGTGAACAAAAATAAGAATGGCATTAACTTTTCATGACCGTCGTTCTCAGGCAAGGGACCAGAGACACTGTATGCTGGACAAAAACTCAATGACAATGAGTGGCATACGGTACGGGTGATCCGGCGCGGTAAAACCTACAAGCTCACAGTTGACGATGACGTAGCTGAAGGTACTTCCCTTGGATTTGAATCTGAAAGACAGTAAATGTGCCCAAATTCCTGTACCTCTGTGTGGTTTGCAGTTTGCTTTGCCCTTAGACATTAGTAGCAACAGACATCCTATAAAAATGACCTAGATGCATAAAAAACTTTATCCAAGAGACTTTTCCAAATGTCAGCTTGTACCAGAATATTCTATACCCAGCAGAAGACAAATGGTGGCTATTATGCTTGGTACACTTACAGTATATTGCTTCTGGACAATATAGTGCACAGATATGGCCAAGAAAAGAAGAATGTAATTGGCTCTAGGTCCTCTAATTGAAATTCCACTTCTAAAGCCACTGAATATCCAAACTGATTGCATTGTGAGAAAACATCCCACTCTCAGTTCAAGGTGTTTCTTTAGGGGAGGTAAAAAGAGTCTCAGAAACTCATCAGAGTTAGAAAGAGCTTTTGGCTTTTTTGTGAAAAGTTGCATGATGAGGTCTTTACTTGAATTCCACTCTTAAATCACCTCAAGGGTTGGGCAATAAGGCTTTGGAGTGACTCTGCAACTTTGAAACTGCTTCAGCTTTATCATTAAGCTGCAGTTTAAAGTCATTTGAAGGAATAGTATAGCTGCCTTTTTCTCCCCCCCACCCCCCACCACTTCCCCCAACCCTTCCCAACCTGCTCTGGTTGCAGGTCAGATGGTGGGTGACCACACCCGGCTAGAGTTCCACAACATAGAGACGGGCGTGATGACCGAGCGGCGCTTCGTCTCCCACATCCCGTCCAGCTTCATCGGCCACCTGCAGAGCCTCAAGTTCAACGGCATGCTGTACATCGACCTGTGCAAGAACGGCGACATTGACTACTGCGAGCTAAACGCCCGCTTTGGGATGCGCTCCATCATCGCAGACCCTGTGACCTTCAAAGCCAAGAGCAGCTACTTGAGCCTGGCCACCCTGCAGGCCTACACGTCCATGCACCTTTTCTTCCAGTTCAAGACCACTTCTCCTGATGGCATCATCCTCTTCAACAGCGGGGATGGAAGCGACTTCATCGCTGTGGAGCTGGTGAAAGGGTGAGGTGGACTGAAGGCATTGCACACATATACATGGACATTTATTCAATGTTACCAATAGGGGTGCTGCACATTTGTCAATTCTGCTAATTTGATTCATTGATCTTAGTCAGAACAATGCGTTAACGGACAGCTGCGGATGTGGATGGCTGGCGAAAAATGTATACACTCATCATCAAAAGAATAGCTGCGTGTCAGATTGCAGTACTATTGGGAAGGAAGATAAAGGTCACCAGGAACAATAAAGGATGATAAATTTAGACTGATATGGGCAATATTTATTGAGCTACACATATAGAAGTGGTGTCTCTCAGTATGGTGTTGGGCTACCGTTTGCTAACGCAACATGCCAGACGTCTCAGGATGGAGTTGTAGAGGTTCCTAATGGGTGCCCTGCGATAATCCATCCCATGCAGCTTGAATATTCTTACACAGATTTGGAGTCCTGCTGAGGTTGACATGGTGTTAAGGGCAGTCATCGTAACGGTCTGCATGCCTGTAGTCCTGCATCGTGCAGCCGTCTGCCAATGGTGCTGGTACTAACAGGATGACTGATGGAGGGCATCACTGCTCACTGAATGTCCGCAATCGCGGCTGTTGGGTCAGTCAGGTACAGCAATAAGGCCCATCTTTGCTTGTCACTTGGTCGGCCGAGCGTGAAACTTGAATCATTTACATGTCTAACAATGTCAAACCTACACACCTTCATTCCTGTCAGCTGATTCCTTTTGGGTTCCTTTTATGCTTTTGATTATGAGTGTATATAGTAAAATAGCTTCCACAACAAAACAGATTTAATATAAATCCCTATTACTCATGAACTCTCTTATTGTCCTTGTATAAACAGTATTTGCTGAAGGAACCATCCATACTCCCTTGCTGCCTCTCTTAAATGCCTGTGTGTCTTTGAGTTGACTGTTCTAATAGTATTATTGACCAGTCAATATACATTAATAAGATTATTTTTATTTTCAACCCTTTTTTCCATGACCGCAGTACATTTACAAAGTATTCAAATGTACACTAAAATGTGCCATGCGATTGTGTAATTTCCATCACACTGCATTTTCAAAGTACCTGAACTTTTGCGGAAAACCATGAATCTGGCAACCCTGCGTGACAGAGACGCATGGAAAACAGCACAGTGTTTCTGATTGCTGTAGTGACGCTGCAGCTTAAAATAACTCCTGTTAAAAATCAGTTTTACTAAAGTAGCTAATTTGCTGTTGCAACTAATTTAGTTTAGGGGGTCAACAACCAAAATGCCCAGCCCCAGTTAGCGCCTATGGTGATGTGTGAAAATTACACTCTGCTGTCCATTAAAAATAATTCAGCAGTTGAACAGCAAACTGGTTTATTTAAAACCCCCACACACAGCAGCTGCTGGCAGTCGACATTTATAAGGTTTCATGTGTGAATAAGTTTCCCAGACACATAGGTAAAAAACACTCCTACAACAAACACTCCTATAACAAACAGACCTATAACAAACACGCCT
>JAVGWN010000428.1:0-14427 GCA_034552555.1 Semaprochilodus insignis
CTAAGTATGTTGACACACACAAGGAATTTGATTTCCCTCGTGTCCCTCTGGTACTGACAGTCCACAATACACACAGTGACTCCACATATACACAATAAATACAGACAATTACAATATACAATCTACACAGTATACACAATACACAAGCAATAAACAAACTATATGGACAAATAATATACAGTTTACACATTATTTACAAACAGTATAAGGCAGTAGTGTTGAGGTAGAAGCAGTAGTGTTGAGGTAGAGGCAGTAGTGTTGAGGTAGAGGTAGTAGTGTTGAGGTAGAGGCAGTGGTGTTGGGGTAGAGGCAGTAGTGTTGAGGTAGAGGCAGTAGTGTTGAGGTAGAGGCAGTAGTGTTGAAGCTGTAGTTTTGAGGTAGAGGCAGTAATTTTGAGGTAGAGGCAGTAGTGTTGAAGCAGTAGTGTTGAGGTAGAGGCAGTAGTGTTGAGGTAGAGGCAGTAATGTTGAGGTAGAGGCAGTAGTGTTGAGGTAGTGCGCCAGTACTAGTATACATGTATGAGGAAGAGACTGTAGTGTATAATCTGGCCTGTGAGTGAAGCCGGTGAACACTATGGAGGAAATGGAGGACCTATGGTTCAGCAGATGATGTGACTGGTCAGTTGTTTATGAAGGTGATGGCCTGAGGAGTGAAGCTGTTCCTGTGTCTGGTTGTCTTGGTTTACAGGGTCCTGTAGCGCCTGCCGGATGGGAGGAGTTGGAATATGTTGTGTCCAGGGTGAGACAGATCTGTGATGATGTTCCCTGCCCGTTTCCTGGTTCTTGAACAGTACAAGTCCTGGAGGATGGGCAGTGGAGCACCATTGATCTTTGCAGCTGTCTTTATGGTCCTTTGTAGTCTGTTCCGGTCCTGTACTGTGGCCGTTCCAAACCAGGCTGTGATGGATGTGCACAGGACTGATACAATGACTGCAGTGTAGAACTGGATCAGCTACTCCTGTGGCAGACCCAACTTCCTCAGCTGCTGCAGAAAGTACATCCTCTGCTAAAGCTTGTGCCTTAGAATGTCCCACTAGCAGAAAATGCCCCTTCAGCTGGGAATTCCTACATCAGAACGTCAGGGTGGTGTTCTTAACTCGTTCTGATACATACAACATCTAATTGACCTGACTGCTCAGAATTGCATAGGTTCGGTCTGGACATTGGTAGGGACACAAACCATCCCCTCATAACCCACCACATCCAACAACCCCCCACTCCAGGACTGTATACGTTGCAAAATGTCAGAATGACTAGTAATATCTGATAACTGTATGTCATCATGTGAGTCTTCAGATAGCCCCCTCTCTTCCAGGCAATCAAATTCTAGCATGCCTAAACACCATATTGGAGACATAGCGTCTGGGAGGCACATCGGAACCTAATATGACTCCAAAGACAATGCAAAGACAGTTCACTCAAACATTGGTAGGGACATGTCCATATGCAAACCTACGACCTATGACTCACACCATCAGTGATATTTGCTTTATATCAAATGCCATACAGTAGTTTGTTGTGTTTGTGACACTGACTAGGAAGTTCACTGTAGGTCAGGTAAAAATTAGCTAGCTAGCTTGTTGCTAACAATACTCATTTTCGCTTCTGTATTTTTACCCGACTTTGCAGCTCGAATGTGCTGAGGTTGTAAATGCTGTTCCAAGCTCTCATTCCCAGCCGAATCGAATGCAGCATAAATCTCAGATCGAATTTAACTTCAGTGAACTTTGACTCAAGAATTTGTGTCTTTGACCAATAGCGCTGCTGCTTTAGCTGTGTTAACCTCTGAAGGAAACAGCTGGCACCTGAATCACCCATTGAGTTACAGCGCTGGCCATCTAACCTTACAGGACTTGTGTTCCAAGATATCAGAGGGCCTCCGAATTGTAAAGCTACAGATCCTCTAGACTGTGAAAATCTGTCAGAAGGGTCCAATCAGGGTTAAAATCGAGCTAAAAATGATGCAGTGGAGGCCCGGCTTTAGAAATTGGTCATATATCTGTTTCCCGTGATCCAGGTAATCCCAAAAACGTTTAGTGATGTAGAGGTCTGGGCTCAGGTCTGGGGTGGTCAGTCGGTAATGTAACACACTCTGTTTATTTCTCAGCTGTGTGCTGGATGAGATGGATTTCTCCGGCATGGACCTGGACGATGCTCTGCGTAAGTTCCAGGCTCAGATCAAGGTCCAAGGAGAGGCGCAGAAAGTGGAGAGGCTGGTGGAGGCCTTCAGGTACATTCTGATCATCATCTGTATGCTTTCATTACTGTGCGGCCTCACTGTCACTCACTGTCCTAGTAGTACCTGGATACTTGTTACTGTAAGGGTAAAGGGGGTGTATCATTCACTACCCCTCTCTCTCTCTCTCTCTGTCCCTCAGTCAGAGGTACTGTGTGTGTAATCCTGCACTAGTACGGCAGTTCCAGAACCCTGACACCATCTTTATCCTGGCATTCGCCATCATCCTCCTTAACACGGACATGTACAGCCCTAACGTCAAACCGGAGAGGAAGATGAAGCTCGATGACTTCATCAAGAACTTAAGAGGTGCTAGTTGTTGGCTGATTTGAGGTGTTCATAGTGCTAATATTTGTTTTCAGACTCACTTGCACTTGCCGTCATTCCCTCCGTAACCTTTCTTTTGCTCTGTGTATTTGTGGCCAGGAGTGGACAATGGGCAGGACATTCCAAGGGACCTGCTGGTAGGAATCTACCAGCGCATTCAGAAGTGGGAGCTGAGGACCAATGATGATCATGTATCTCAAGTGCAGGCTGTGGAGAGAGTAATAGTGGGCAAGAAACCTGTAAGTGAGGATACAAGGTGGAAAAGTAATGCTGTGTGCATGTGTGAATAAAACGGTTACTGTGAAAAATAGTATATTCATATTTCCTATTGACTTTTTTAGCTGATTTATGCCATTTATACACAATAAAAAGATAACTAGGTGACTAGTAACTAGGCTGCCTTAAAAGTTTGAGTTATTGGCCAAGAAGAATGATGCTCAAAGGGAAACCTAAGATAAGAGATTAGTATGGAGGTACGCCATTTGATGAATCATGCCAGACAAGTATGCACACTTTACACCCAACACATCAGCCTTAAATATACACTGACATCCCATGTGTCATGGGATAGCAGAAGTTGGTTATGAGGTGACATTACCTCAGGGGTATTGCTTGGGAATCCCCACACCTGTATAAGTTGTGAGGTGTTACCTTGTGAGTGAGGTTGAACACTGGCAAGGCAACATGACTTGAGTTTGAACACGGCGTGATAGTGGGTGCCAGATGGATAGGACATTCCACTGATATGATTCCATAGGATAGGGCATTTAACATTCCTTGATCCACAGTGTCACGTGTGTACCGGGAATACACCATAGAATCCATTACTACCCACACTGGACAGCGCAGTGGCCACCCACAGGTGCTTAAAGATCAGGATCAGCAGTGTCTGGCTAGAATTGTCAACAGACAAGCAACTGTGGTAGAAGTCAAATCTGTATTCAGTGTAGGAGCCTCCACACACTTATTCCACAGGTCAGTGCAGCGTTCACGGGATATGGGAGCAGAAGACCCACCACAGTACCTCTGTTAACACCACGACACCGGACACAGCGCCTCACCTGGGCTTGTGAGGACCCTGGACCCTAGAGGACTAGGAACATGTGATGTGGTCTGATGAATCACGGTACTAATTGTTTCGGGCTAATGGTAGGACTTGTGTGTAGCGCAGACCCCATGAAGCCATGGACCCCAGTTGTCAACAAGGCACTGTGCAGGTTGGAGGTGGTTCCATGCTAGTGTGATGTGGGTTCTCATGACACGGGTGGGTTACTGGTCCACTTAAACACTTCATAGACTGTTGCCCGCTACGGTTCCGCGCTTAGTGACCGTTGGCCGCCCTTCGTGGACTTCACGTACCCTGACATTGATGGGATATTCCAGCAGGATAATGCCATCAGGCCAAGGTTGTCTTGAATTGGCTCAAGGAGTATTCAGGAGAGTTTCAATGAATGGTGTGGCCAACAAAGAGCCCAGTCAAGGCATTCCATTATCATACCTTGTTCGAACTCTGATGATCCACAACGCCCTGCCTTGTACACGCTGACCAGTGTTCAACCTTGTGGTCCTCTGAAGTAACACTACTTCATAATCAATGTACATACTTCTATCACATGACTTTTGCTTTGTCAGTGCAGTTGAAATGTTCTAGAAAGTGAGAGCATAGGATTTGACCGGACCTCTGTGCAGTTACACTTCACTTATGAACACAAAATCAATATATGGGGTCTTGATTATGTGTGTGCAAATCTGTGTATACAGGTGCTCTCCCTGCCCCACCGCAGGCTGGTCTGTTGTTGCCAGCTGTACGAGGTTCCTGACCCTAACCGGCCCCAGCGGAGCGGGGTTCATCAGAGAGAGGTGTTCCTGTTTAATGATCTACTGGTGGTAAGAGGCTTCCTCAACTACACCCTTCTCCACAATCAGCACACACTCACATCAGCTCTGCAGCAAGACGTTTAGAGTCCAGAGATGAAGCAGTACTGAGAAAACAATGCAGTGTAATGATGTACATTACAGTGTGGACTAAGTCTAAAACCTGATCTTAGAGTAGCTCTATCACCTGGTCATAGAGTATTCACCTGAACAAGGAATTTCATTGGTTTTTATAGTTGCATAAATCAGTCACTGAGATGCAGTCAAAGTCATTCGGTTTTGATTGCTGGTTTGATGTGAGATTCTAACTTCTGTACAGTGGTGGTGATGGGAACCAGGGGTCACAACACAAACGTAGCCATTTTATTTGCTATTGTATATATGTACTGTTGATGGCTTAATGGTAGAGCAGAAGTCAATCTGAAAAACAAGAACTAGTAATCATACATTTTCTTTTCTCCTCTGCCGTTTGTGTATTTAAAAAAAATGTGTTTTAAGTTAAAACTTCATCTTAAAACTATCATAAAACAACGTCCCATACATCAGGCAGGATGATCTCAACTATTTCCAGGTTTCCCACTGGTCATGGAATTCTGGAATACCATGTAATTTTGAAAAAGTGTTCCATATCAGGGAGTTTTTTTGTTTATAGCATCTTTACCTACGTTGTTGGTTGACATTTATCCAGATATTATATTGTCACAAGTTTCGTGTTTTGTGTGAGTGATGGTTATGGTTATTTGACCTTTCCATTACCCCAGTAAGCTGCACCTACCGTGTAGGTGTTTCTAATAAAGTGGCAGTGGTCTTCTTAAGTTGAGAGCCTTTAAATGTTGCTTGTTTATAAACACCATACAGACGAGAAGATACTGCTGCTGAATCTCATAAATACACATACATACACAGCCTCCTCTGAGTATCATCACACCTGCATGTGTGTGTGTGTGTGTGTGTGTGTGTGTGTGTGTGTGTGTGTGTAGGTCACAAAGATCTTCCAGAAGAAAAAGACGTCGGTGACGTACAGTTTCAGACAGTCCTTTCCCCTGGTGGAGATGCAGGTTCACATGTTCCAAAACTCCTGTAAGTATATTCGTCCCTCCATCTGTCTCTCCATCTGTCCCTCCTTCTTTATTTATACTACCACTCCGTTCTGGCTCAGCACTCCGCTGCGACATTTAGCCACTCTATCTCGGCATGTCGTGTGCATTCACGGATGACAGGCGAGGAGAAAAGAGACCCAGTTCATCATATGTTGCAATTTTATGGTCTGTTAGTTCACTGCACTCTGCATTTTGTACCATATGAAAACATCATTTTCAGTGTGTTCATCACAGGCAGTGAATTACAGCCCAGACTACAGGCTGGTTTAAAGGCTGCTCGGCAGTTCTCTTTGTACTAAACTTGATCACATCGATAAAGGTCCAAAAGAGAAAAACATGTAAACCTAACGCATCCAAACCCAACGGTTCATCACGTTTTTAGTTTTCCACGTCATTTCAGCATAAGCAGCAGTTCTTTTCATTGTGTGAACGATTTAAGATGAATGGACCCATAAAAATTCTGCCAAATGACTCGAAATAATAGGGCCTTTACATCCACTTACGCTAACGTATAGTTTGGTACCTAGAACTGACATATCGTTAACCTTAAACATTGTTGTTCCTCCTTCAAAAACAAATCCTGCGTCTGTAAAAGAGGTCAGTAAAACGTCTAGACTGTTCTGTAACAATCTTGATTAATTAATATTTTACAACCCCAAGATTTACATGCGACAATGAAGCAACAGCAACAAAAATGCCAGGCTAGGTGCTAAAATCTACCGTCCCGGTCTGTGAAGGCGATGTCAGCACTTTTCATACACTTTCCAAGGGAACCAACCATCAGCGGGCACGATGTTCAACTTTAAATGAGAATGAAATTGGGTTTCTATTCGCCTGTTAAGGTGGAAATGTTTCATTCCACCTTAAAAGCTTCAGCTTGCACAAGTGCTAGAATGTAACCTGTGGAATCAGTGTAATGTAACTGTGGCACCATTTAAGACTGAAGCTGTGGCACCATTTAAGACTGAAGCTGTGGCACCATTTAAGACTGAAGCTGTGGCACCATTTAAGGCTGAAGCTGTGGCTCCATTTAAGGCTGAAGCTCCTGCATCTTTAACAGGATTCCAACCAAGTTTAATTCAGAGTTGTTAGTTTGTTCCACGCATTTCACTCCATACAGTTTCTCAGACCGTGGACAATATGGAGCAGCTTCGCTCAGCAGACTTTCCTTTCATTCTAGGGCCAAATTGTAGGGTGTACATGGCATTTACATGCGTCCTAAATAAATAGTCCTAAATAAAGTCACATACCTTCTATGTAGACATGGAGAACAATGTAAATGTTGAACTGAATGAATATACTTCTACTTTTGACAGACAAACCGCGACACAAGCAGAGCTAAATGAAAGACTGGCCTTATTTTAAAATATAAGGAATCTAACCGAGCAACCAAATCAGAGCAAACCTACCAGAGGGGATAAGAACAGAGCCAAAAACCATGAGACAAGTGAGGATCAAAACCAAAGCAATCAGAACAGAGCCAGCGGCCAAACCAAAAGGAGAATCAAGAGACAAACCCAATAAACAAACGATAGTCAGAACCAGTGAGACAAGATAGAGATAAGTGGGAGAACCACTCGGTAAGACAACAGGGTTGGCAATACCTCACAAAGAGAGAGAGCAAACGGACTAGTATATATACACAGGAGTATAATGAGCAGCAGGTGAGATGGGTTAGAACTCGGGCAAGGCAGAACCGGGTGGTTGGTTGTGATTGGTGGTCTGGGATTAATTATCTTTTTTTTTAATTATTGAATACAAAAATAACAAAACAAAAATATCTTTATATCTCTATTTTTTTATTTCTACTATTTACATGATATAATCACAGACCTAGTGGTGTTCAGAGTGATACCTGTAACTGCCAGAAAGCTATGTGGGATATTTCACAATTTAGCATAATAGCAGAAAGCTAGTGGTCATGTGTGATCACTTTCACATGTTGGGTTTAATGAGTATTGACACATGTCATTTTAAAGGACATTGAAAGACTAAAACTTTGACTGTCAGTAAGTTTTAAAAACTTTTAAAAAATCTATTATATAATATTAAAATATAATATTATAATAAAATTATATTTATAAGTAATTATGATTGTAATAAGTGTAATAAGATGGAAAATGAACACTGGAGGCTGTGTCAGTGTTGTTGTTGTTGTTATTGAGTGTTGGATAGTGCTAATACATATACATTTACAAGACGTTGAGATGTCACTATGACATTTAGTGACATCACACAGAGACGTCAACCCATACGAACTGACCAATAAACTCCTTCAAAGGATACTACAGAAGCTCAGTCCAGCTATTTGAGTGCTGAAAGGGCCAAAGCCTTCCCCATCGGACAGCACTTTGTTTTATCCTAATGAACTATTAATTTATCCTATTTATCATCATTCCTCATCGGTTAAGGAGCACCGCCCTGCAAGACATGATTCATCACCTTTCACTTCTCTCTCTCTCTCTCTCTCTCTCTCTTTTCCTCTCTCTCTCTCTCTCTCCTCCATTCCAGATTACCCGCATGGGATCCGGTTAACCTCGGCGATCCCTGGGGGCGAGCGCAAGGTCCTGATCGTCTTCACAGCCCCGAGTCAGCAGGACCGCACGCGCTTCGTCAGTGACCTGAGAGAGAGCATCGCTGAGGTGCAGGAGATGGAGAAGTATCGTGTGGAGTGTGAGTGTTCGCCTCTCCTCTTCTGCGCAGAAGCCGGATCAGAGATCAAAGCGCTCTTTATCATTTTTGCTAAGACCTTCTGTTTAACATTCACCGCAGTGAAGCAAGCACAGCTCATTTCCACTTGATATTAATGCTCCGTGTTGTCTGTGCCGGGTCTCATATCGAGGCTGAACGTGTGGAGTTTCCTTTACTTACTCCCCTCACTTTGTCATGTCTCTAAATTCAGTGCACTGCAGACTACATAGCTAGCGTTTGCTTTCGCCAGACAAATAGTTGTGAACAAGAAAGGAGAAGAAAGCAGCAGTGATTAATCTGTCCCAAATAATTTCATCTCTCTGTTCCTCTCGCTTCTCTCTTTCTCTGAGTAACTGTTTCATTGTTTCTCTTTCTCATTATCTACTTCCAGTATTACAGTATTACAGTATTACAGTATTACAGTGAAAGAATATGTTTATCGGTGGAAAACTGTACAACTGAAAGTAGGCTCTAGTACCCTGTTGGGCCGCCTCTAGTCTGGATACAAGATACCATACAGTTGGGCGTGGAGACATACAGGTTCCGTATGGCATCCTGCGCCACATTTGCCCACAGATGTTGCGGCTGGGTCTTCGTACGCGAATCTAACCAGTGTTGGATCCCAAACAGAACCTGAGCCAGAATCTGCAGGTGTATGGAAACGTACAGTCATACGGGTCTACCAGCAGTGGCTAAAATCCCAGTCTACAGGAAATTCTCCTCAGAATTGTGCCAGGGAAGGCATCCACCAAATCTGGACCAGTTGCGCAAGTCTTTGATGCAAGAGTGTCTGAACATTGATGTGGCCTACATCCAGAAACTTGGCCAGTACATGCCAAATCCAATCCCAGCTGTTATTGGTTTCCCCTTGGAGGTATTACACCCTGTTATGTACGGGTTAGTCACAGGTGACTAAATGAAGGAAATGTTCAGTGAAATCCGACCCGGCACCTCTGACTTTGAAATGACTGTAACAGGCGTTACTAATATTGACAATAATTGGCCTATAATATTTCTATCTCTCTCTCTCTCTCTCTCTCTCTCTCTCTCTCTCTCTTCCTCTTATTCACTCTCGCTCTTTCTCTCTTTGTAGCCGAGCTGGAGAAGCAGAAAGGCGTGATGCGCCCCGGTATGCTGGGAGGAGATGTTAGTGGTGGTGTTGATGGTATGAAGAGTGAGGCAGTGAATGGAACTCTGAGCAGAACCAGTCTGGATGACACGTACGCCACAGGAGAGGGCCTTAAACGCACAGCGCTCAGCTCATCTCTCAGAGACCTCTCAGAGACAGGTAAAGCACACACGCGCAAAATAAAGCAGACACTTTCAGTATGTCCGACTTGCTGCACGGCTCATAGGTTCGTTATGTAGACTGTGTTATTTCTTTATTCAGGGATAAAAGAAGAAATAAATAAATATGACTCAGCGGAACAATATTTTATCAGCGATATTTGGCCTTTGCCTACAACATAACATGTGTCTCTTACACACAAATACATGCTCACACACAAACACACACACACACACACACACACACACACAGATATATATTAGAGGTCTCCACAGTTATGAAATTGAACCTAACCAGACCCGTACCCAGGACTTCCGTATATGACTCAAACAAGTCCAACTGGTACTGCTGAATTTGAGACTTGAGTCTGACCCGAACCCTCTCGTCGCCCCAGAGATGGATTATTGCAGAGCTTGTTTTACAGTGCATTGTTTTGTTACTGAGAGACCTGTAGTCTGGAATATACTAACAGTGCTCATGTAAAGGCATTACAGACTACTGTTGGGAGTCAGCTCTACATTAATAACAACAATTAATTACCTTTATTAGAGAAATACAATAATAAAATACACTAGCAGTCAAAGGTTTAGACCCACCCAACTAAATGAATGTTGTTGGTGATCTTAAAGACTCTACAGTCTTACACTTAACAGCTCCAACTGATGAGAGTCTGAAACAGTACATATCCTGATACACCTATATATAGGTGTATCTATATACATCTAATATATATTTAGTGGTGTAAAAACTTTTGTCTCTTTTTCTGCACAGTGTAAAAGCTCTAGTTCTCCTTTCAGTTTAGTGAATATTCATGATGGACCGACCAATAGAATTGCTCCAAACCTGCTTAGAAATAAACCTTGTTCTATCAGCCTCCACTGCAGGTTAAGAAAGCTGGTTCATCCTCCTGTTAAGCTCCATTTTGGAGGTTTTTAAGGTGGACTGTATAATTCCATGAGTGCTGTTTTATAGTTTGGTGTCTTCACTTTTATTCTACAGTAAAGCTTTAAGATAAACATGAGGAGAAACTTCTATGAGGAGCCCTTTCTAAACTTTTGACTGTTACTATAATCATATATTTATATTTTTTAATAAAATAAGCGGCATTTTGTAATGAAACCTAATTACCCATATATTTTTATGGAATTGCTGACTATAGAGAACAACATCCGTCCTCCTCTCAGAGAACATCATCCACCCTCCTCTGATCAACTGTAGCCCTGCTACACTAAAATTTCCATTGTTGCTGCTGCTGCTGATTAGCAAGCACCTTGACCTTCCTGTCAACCCAACACATCCATCTTATTGTCCATGGGGTGACTTAGACTAATATACTGTTAAGCAACACTTAGTGAGTTACAGTACACCAATACACTACTTACTGTACACCAACACATTACACTTACTGAGTTACTGTANGTACACCAATACACTACTTACTGTACACCAACACATTACACTTACTGAGTTACTGTACACCAACACACTACTTACAGTACACTAACGCATTACACTTACTGAGTTACAGTACACCAACACACTACTTACAGTACACTAACACATTACACTTACTGAGTTACTGTACACCAGCACACTACTTACACTACACTAACACAAACAGCTACTGTCCAATACAGGAGATAATACAATGTCTGATGTCATGAGATCAAACATTAACTGCAGTGTTAACACTTTTATAATAGTGGACATAATCTGTGAGGACACCTCATGACAGCATGTAACATCTGTTATGACATGTTTATGACCTGGTTATGTCAATATCATGTAGCAGTGTTCAAGTAAAGTCACACAAACATATTGTTGAATTAACATAAGGCCTGTGCCATGTGTTAAAAATTACATCAATATTACTTACTAAAAACTTACAGAAATACACCATTTGGGTTTGTTTGGATATGGGTTCAATGTATGTATATATATTAACGCTCAGGTGAACAAAATGAGAAAATAAGAGAAGTACAAAAGCAGTGAACATAGAAAATCAATGAAGGGAAGGCTGCCAGTGGTCTGTTAGTACTGTCCCAGTACTGAGAGGTTTTTTGGTGTGTTAGAGTGGAATTGTGTTTTGCACTACCCCCTAGTGGTTCACTTGTAACCTGGCATCTTGCGTTGAGCTGTGAAGAGGCTCAGAAGGTTTCTCTGTGTGTGTGTATGTGTGTGTGCGTGTGCGTGTGCGTGTGCGTGTGTGTGTGTGTGTGTGTTTGTTGTTTGTGTGTGTGCGTGTGCTTGTGTTTGTTTCTGTGTGTGCTTGTGTGTTTGTGGGTGTGTGTGTGTTTGTGTGGCTGTGGGTGTGTGTGTGCGTTTGCTTGTGTTTGTTTCTGTGTGTACTTGTGTTTGTGTGTGTGCGTGTGTGTGTGTGTGTGTGTTAGTCTGTTTATTGAAGTGAGAATTAAATGTTGTAGGGAGTAAAGATAGAAATGATGACTGTGAGGTCTGACCATGTCTGCAGGGCGGCACACTAAACTATGATGTGCTATTTAGAACATTAAGAGCACACAGTTTGTGTCAGACCCCAAAATCACAGCACATCTGTAATACAGACTGTGTAATCAGAGTCATTTCTTAGTTCCACATAGTTCATATCGCCCTGCTAGATAGAGTAGCCTAAACCCGTACTCAAGTAAAGCAGTGTTACTGTGAAATAACAGCAGCAGTAATAAAAGTAGCAGGGTAAGAAAATCCACTGTGTAAATGTTAATCAGAGTGGGGTGATGTAAAATGCACTGTTCTAAAGAACCTTACCAAGTCAGAATTGTTTACAGTGGTGGTGATGGAAACCCAGTGTGTTTAATGCCTCTAAAAGCTCCCCCACCGTTGTGACATTAAATGGTTATGAATATGCTGCTGGGGCTAGACGGTTCGGCATAAAACCTATATATTTAATCCGTTCTGTCCAGCAGGTTGGAGAATGTACTATTCACTAAACAGTGTACTCTTCTGTAATGCACGTAATCTCTCAGTGGGTCCAGAAGACGTCAACATGGAACCTCTATCACCTCACAGCCGAAAAGCAAATCCCCCTTTTTTCCTGCATGAGTGAAAGGATATTGATTAGCATTAACTTCTGCTGTTAATAGGCATATATGTATTTGATTCCTGAGAAGTAGATTCTGTATCTTGACTGTGCTTGGTTGGGTGCAGGGAAGCGCGGCCGCAGAAACAGCGTCGGCTCTTTGGATAGTACCATCGAAGTAAGTTTGGGCTGTGCCCCAAAAATGTACCCTCTTCACCCCTGTTACCACGTTCAAATGGAACAATCCTGTGTTGTCTGTTGTCACAAACAACCCCCCCACTGCATGCATCATCACTCTGCCCTCACTAAATTTGTGTCCGTCCTGCTGTGAAGTCATATTTCCCTCAGTGTTGCCAGGCAGCAGGGCTGCTCTCTGTGCCTGAACAAACACAGATCTGGCCTTACTGTGTCTGCTGCATGTGGAACAAAGAAGTTCCAGCTACAGTGGCATGTGCACCGTCCACCATCTACATAACATGATGACTTTTGAGACCATCAGGGTTTTTAACGTTGCTGCTTGTTCTGCTCATAAGGGGCATATACTCAGTGTACAGAGTCCTTCAAAAGTTTGAAGTCATTTTGAAAACGTATTGATTGCAATATTGTAAACTAGACCCTAGAAGGCTTTTTAGGTGTTTTGTTCAATTTTGCAAATTAAATATATAAAGAAATAAGATCACCAGACAAACAATGAGTCACCTTGTGTGTTTAAGGTAGTAGTAATCTCAGGCTCCTGCAGATGGCGCTGCACGAGGATGATGGGGCTATAAATACCTGTGGGGTGTGAGTGAAGGGATCCATAGATTGGGAAGAGGTGCTACACTGCAGTGAATGTCTCGTTCCATGTGTGGAAAATGGCTCCAAAGCAGATGTTAATGATTGGCTAAAAGGAGTGACTGCATTTGGCCGTGCCAAAGACCATAGTGTGAAGGAAGTAGCTGAATCTGCAGGTGTATGGAAGTGTACGGTCATACGGGTCTACCAGCAGTGGCTAAAATCCCAGCCTACAGGAAGTTCGCCTCGGAATTGTGCCGGGGAAGGCATCCACCAAATCTGGCCCAACTGCACAATTCATTGATGCAACAGTGTCTGAACATTGATGTGGCCTACATCCAGAAACTTGTCCAGTACACGCCAAATCCAATCACAGCTGTTATTCGTGTTTGTGGAGGTATTGCATGCTATTAGGTGTGGTTCAGTCACAGGTGACAATTTTTTTGTCTGGTGAGCTTATATTAAATTTTAATAATGTACTATAATTAACCAGACCTGCTAATTTCATGTTAGATTACCTGCCTCAGGATTTAAATACAGCTTTCCAAACGTAACACATTCTGGCTATTATTTTTTTTAGAACCTTGTTCTAAATTATGACTGAATAGCAATTTTTCCTAATGAATTCTTGGGCTAAACAATTTAGGCTACAATTTATGTACATTGTAAACATGAGTTTTATGAAGTACAGGATTAAATACCAGTGTTAGATATGATTGCTTACTCTATATGCAGTACAGCTTCCTGAATGACTTAGCTCAGTGATGAGCTCTGTTCAACGATTGGTTCTAGTGTGTTCAAAAAAGTGATTCCAAACTTTTGAACAGCGCTGGAATCATGTGTGCATGTCTTTGTCCCGTTCATCTTCATCCCCACCTTTAAAACCCAGTTGCAGTGTAGTGACCGTTTCTTTCTGGTCTGCCTTCTTTCTATTCAGGGCTCCATCATTAACAGCCCACGGCCTCACCAGCGCCTGCCCATGGGTGGCGCCCTTCCTGGCTGCTACGGGTTGGAAGACTACCGGCCTCACCGCCCCATCCTGAGCCCCGGAGTAGGGGTGGGGGGTGGGCCGGGGCAGTACCACAACGCGTCGGGGAGCGTGG
>JAVGWN010000429.1:0-14419 GCA_034552555.1 Semaprochilodus insignis
AAATGTGAATTTGAGAAGGCCCGAGAGTCACCAAACATGGCACAAGTTGACAACACAACACCCTGATAATGTGACCTGAGTTTGGTGACTCTAGGGTCAAAGGTCAGGGAGTTACAGGCAAATCCATTTGGTAAATGTGCAATTGGATTTACACCTCAAGTGGGAAACACCAATCCTACAAGGATCCAAACCAGGAGTGAGGAGCCAACTGCAGATTTATTAGGCAAAAAATCCAAGTCAAAACAAACCAGGTCAAAACCAGAAAATCAGTCCAAAAAGCCAAACAAGAATGTTGACAAGCCACGCTCAGAATTGCACGCCAGTACAAGACCTCACAAGAGACACTGAGTAAAATGGAGTATATAAATACAAAATGGCTGCTGATTACAATCAGGTGTGGAAAACACGGACTAGAATTCAGGAGAGAGCGACCTCTGTGGGCAAGGAGGGGAAACAGAGGCAGCAGATGTGACACCTAGCAAGGGCACAGAATGTCCTAGAGTCACCAAACTTGGCACACATTGACAACACAGCACCCTAATAATGTGGCCTGAGTATGGTGACTCTAGGATCAATAGTCATGGAGGTACAGCCAAATCCATTTGGAAAATGTGAATTGGGTCGTACGCCTCAAGTGGGAAAAACCAATCCTACAAGGCCTAGCGAGGGCAGGGAAGGCCCTAGAGTCACCAAACGTTGACATCACCACACCCTGATGACGTGACACTAGTTTGGTGACTCGAGGGTCAAAGGTCAGAGAGTTACGGCCAAATCCACTTGGAAAATATCAATTACGCCTCAAGTTGGAAAAACCAATCCTATAAGGCCTAGCGAGGGCAGGGAAGGCCCGAGAATCACCCCAACTTGGCACACGTTGACATCACCACAGCCTGATAATGTGGCCAGAGTTTGGTGAATCTAGGGTTAAAGGTCAGGGAGTTACAGCCAAATCCATTTGGTAAACGTGAATTTGTACTTCCGCCTCACGTGGGAAAATCAGCCCATTGCTAAAAGGCCTAGCGAATGCACGGAAGAAACTAGAGTCACCAAACTTGGCACACCTTGACATCACCACACCCTGATGACATGACCCCAGTTTGCTGAATCTAGGTCAAAAGATCAGTGAATCACGGACAAATCCATTTGGTTAAAGTGAATTTGTACTTCCGCCTCACGTGGGAAAATCAGTCCATTGCTAAAAACATCCTGATAATGTGGCCTGAGTTTGGTGCATCCAGGCACTAAGGTCAGGGAGTTACGGCCAAATTTATTTGGAAAATGTCAATTTGGGAAAGCCTGAGAGTCACCAAACTGGGCACACGTTGACAACGCAACACCCTGATAATGTGGCTTGAGTTTGGTGACTCTAGGTTCAAAGGTCAGGGAGTTACGGCCAAATCCATTTGGAAAATGTTAGTTTGGTCGTGCGCCTCAAGTGGGGAAAAAACAATCCTGCAAGGCCTAGTGAGGGCAGGAAACACCCTAGAGTCACTAAACTTGACACACGTTCACATCAACACACCCTGATGACATGACCCCAGTTTGGTGAGTCTAGGTCAAAAGATCAGTCAATCACGGACAAATCCATTTGGTTAATGTTTGTTTTGAGATAGGGCTGAAGTGGGAAAAAACAATCCTACAAGGCCAAGCAAGGGCAGGGACTGTCCTAGAGTCACCAAACATGGGACATGTTGACAACACAACACCCTGATAATGTGGCCTGAGTTTGGTGACTCTAGGGTCAAAGGTCAGGGAATTACTGACAAATCCATTTGGAAAATGTGAATTTGGGAAGGACCAAGAGTCACCAAACTTGGCACACATGGACAACACAATACCCTGATAATGTGGCCTGAGTTTGGTGACTCTAGGATCAATAGTCAGGGAGTCACAGCCAAATCCATTTGGAAAATGTAAATTTGGTCGTAGGCCTCAAGTGGGAAAAATCAATCCTAAAAGGTCTAGCGAGGGAAGGGAATGTCCTAGTGTCACCAAACTTGGCACACGTTGACATCACCACACCCTGATGATGTTACCCCAGTTTGGTGAATCTAGGTCAAGAGATCAGTGAATCACGGACAAATCCATTTGGTTAATGTGCATTTTGAAATAGGCCTCAAGTGGGAAAAACCAATCCTACAAGGTCTAGCGAGGGCAGGGAAAGACCTAGAGTCACCAAACATGGCACACGTTGACAACACAACACCCTGATAACGTGACCTGAGTTTGGTGACTCTAGGGTCAAAGGTAACGGAGTTACAGCCAAATCCATTTGGTAAATGTCAATTTTGACATAAGCCTCAACTGGGAAAAAACATTCCTACAAGGTCTAGTGAGGGCAGGCAAGGCCCGAGAGTCACCAAACTTGGCACACGTTGACAAGACCAGACCGTGGTAATGTGGCCCAAGTATGGTGACTCTACATTTAAGGGTCAGGGAGTTACAGCCAAATCCATGTGGAAAATGTGAATTTGGTCGTACACTTCAAGTGGGAAAAACCAATACTACAAGACCAAGCAAGGGCACGGCTGACGCTGCTTCCTGCTGACGCTGCTTCCTGCTGACGCTGCTTGGAGAAGCGATTACTATACGTGCTACATTTATCGTTTATTGCGTTTACTAACTGTTTCTAGATCGAAAATAGTAGATTATTTTCACAGGTTTGCCCCTTCTACAGACGGGAGGAGTAGCTGCTTGATAAACTACAGGCTTCAGAGGCTACTGTTATCAAATCCCTGAGACACGCCTAAGGAAACCGTAAGTATCAGCATGGCAGACCGCGACCTGTTTCTTTGCTCTGAGTGCTGCATGTTCAGTTATGTTTCTCTCTCCGTCTCTAGTGACAGCAGCGGTTCTAACTTTATCTGTGAGAAGTGCAAGATAGTTTCTAGTCTGACGGAGAGGATTATAGAGTTAGAGGTGTGCATCCGGAATTTAGAGAAGAGCAGGACTAGTGAGCGGAGCTTAGACTCTCAGTTAGAGGCTCCGGATGCCTTAGGGAAAGTTGGAGTTAGCGCGTCCTCGACTCCGGCAGCAGAGCCCTCACAGCGGGGCGAATGGGTGGCGTCTCGGCGGCATAGAAGCAGAGCTAAAGCTAACGCTGAAGCCAAGGCTAAAGCTAACGCTGAAGCTGTCCCACTTGAGCACCGCTCCCCCCCGATTCACGTGTCAAACAGGTTTGCCCTCCTCGGTGAAACACCCCCCGAGAAGCCTGTTGAAAGAGCTCTGGTTATAGGAGATTCTATTCTACGACACGTGAAAATAGCTTCTCCTTTAGGGGCGCCAGTAGCAGTTAGCTGTATACCGGGAGCCAGGGCGCCGGACATTAGGGGTAACCTAAAGATGCTAGCTAGCCATAGATATTCGAGGATAGTTATCCACGTAGGGACTAATGACGTTCGTCTGCGGCAGTCAGAGATAACTAAGGCTAATATTAAAGAGGTGTGTCAATTAGCCCAGACGATGTCCGATGCCGTAACATGCTCTGGCCCCCTCCCAGTTCGACGTGGCGCCGAAATCTACAGCAGATTATGGTCGCTGAACTGCTGGCTGTCCAAGTGGTGCTCAGAAAACAATGTGGGCTTTGTAGACAATTGGTCTACTTTTGAGGGTAAGCCTGGTCTTTTGAGTCGGGACGGTATCCACCTCTCGCGGGAAGGTGCTGCTCTCATTTCTTGTAATATAGCACAAAGTCTTAGTGAGAGTAGGAGAGTTAGTCGCTGACAAACCAGGGCCAAGACCAGGAGGCAGACTAACAGGCTAAACCAATTGTCTGCTCGCTGCCTAGAGACGCCACTTAGGATCAATAGAATTGAGACTGTGTCTGTCCCCCGAATCAAACAAAATTTTAGAAAACGGCAAAAAGTTAGTGTTACTAACCTAATTAATATCAGACCAGTTCAACCAGTTCACCATGATAGCTCTTTAAGTCTGAAACTAGGTCTGCTCAATATCAGATCTCTTACGTCCAAGGCCGTCCTTATTAATGAACTCATTACTGATCATAATTTTGATGCACTGTGTCTCACAGAAACTTGGATTAGACCTGAAGAATATTTCGCTTTAAATGAAGCCACCCCGACAGGCTATAGTTACATACACCGTCCTCGTCTAAACGGTCGGGGTGGAGGTGTAGCAACTATCTACACCAGTTCCTTAGGAATAAACCAGAAAGCAGGCTGCACATTCTCTTCTTTTGAAATTCTGTTTCTCAATATAAGCGACCAAACAAAAAAACACTCATTTACACTGATTACAATCTACAGGGCCCTATTCTGAGTTCCTACAGGAATTTTCTGACTTTCTATCAAACCTAGTAACAATTTCAGATAAAGTAATAATTGTTGGAGATTTTAACATCCACCTACACAAACCACAGGACCCATTAAGTAAGGCGTTTTTATCCATCTTAGACTCATTTGGTATCACTCAGAATATAATAGGACCAACTCATTACTGCAGCCATACTCTAGATTTAATTTTAACCTTCGGAGTAAACATAGACAATCTAACTATACTTCCTCAGACCACAGCAGTCTCAGATCATTACCTAATCTCATACCAAATCAGCTTTAGTCGTACTATAGGTCTATCTACACAGTATTGTGTTAAGCGTGTTATGACACCCTCTACACCTTGTAGCTTTAGCGAAAACCTCCCAGATCTGTCAAATTCTTTTAGCTGTCTGTCTGAACCCACTGATCTAGATATTCTGACCAAATGCCTGGAAGACACTTTTCACTCTACTTTAAATAAGGTGGCTCCGTTAAAACGTAAAAGAATTAGGCAGAAAAAACTTGCTCCATGGTACACTGACCACACTCGAGCTCTAAAACAGACTGTCAGACAACTAGAGCGTAAATGGTGCCTGACTAAACTGGAAGTATTCCAGTCTGCCTGGAAGGATAGCCTTTTAGAATATAGAAAAGCTCTAACCACAGCACGTTCACCTTATCTGTCCTCACTGATTGATAATAACAAAAATAATCCAAGATTATTATTTAGCACAATCTCTAAATTTACCAAGAGTCAATCTGCGAATGAACCACAGATACCGTTAGCATACAGTAGCGACGTCTTTATGAATTTCTTCAATCATAAAATTGAAATGATTAGGCTAACAATACAAAATGCACAGTTAACAGCTACAGGTGTACTGCCCTGTACAGCTAATGCCGATCTAGAGCATAGTATAACTAATACGGAGAGGCTGGAATCTTTTACTCTACTCCAACAAACAGAACTATTTCAAATTATTTCATCCTCAAAATCTTCTACATGCATACTAGATCCAACTCTGACTAGTTTACTCAAGAAAGTTCTGCCAGAAATAACCAAGCCTCTTCTGTCTCTAATAAACTCATCTCTTAGCCTTGGCTACATTCCAAAATCTCTTAAACTAGCAGTAATTAAACCTTTACTTAAGAAACCTAACCTTGATCCTCATGAGTTATCAAACTACAGACCTATTTCTAATCTACCATTTCTATCCAAGATTCTAGAGAAAGCTGTAGCACAACAGTTAAGTTCCGACCTGCATGAAAAATTCCAGTCTGGATTTAGGCCTCATCATAGCACCGAGACAGCGCTAGTGAAAATTGTAAATGATGTTTTAGTATTCGCTGATAGAGGAAACCTATCCTTACTAGTTCTACTTGATCTTAGTGCAGCATTTGACACAATAGACCACTCCATCCTACTAGACAGGCTGGAAAACCTTGTAGGAGTAACAGGAAAAGCTCTTTCGTGGTTCAGATCCTACTTAAGCGACCGCTATCAATTTGTAAATATAAACGGTCAATCATCTACTCACACAAAAGTAAAGTTTGGTGTTCCACAGGGTTCTGTCTTAGGACCTATATTATTCACCATATATATGCTACCACTTGGCACCATAATCAGAAAACATGACATAAACTTCCACTGCTATGCTGATGACACGCAACTGTATATTTCAGTTAGTCCAGATGATCCACTTCACCTTAATAAGATAGAGGACTGTGTTAGAGACATTAAAGACTGGATGTCAAGTAACTTCCTCCTACTTAATTCGGACAAAACAGAAGTTCTTCTTCTTGGTCCCAAAACTGTTAGAAACAAGCTGTCTGCACTATCACTCAATCTTAATAGCTTCTTAGTCACACCAGCTACATCTTTAAAAAGTCTTGGTGTCACGATCGATCCTGATCTGGTCCTTGATGAGCATATCACTAACATCACTAGAATAGCTTTTCTACATTTACGCAATGTTGCAAAAATAAGAAATGCCCTGTCCCTACAGGATGCAGAAAAGCTAGTCCACGCCTTTATCACTTCAAGGCTGGATTATTGTAATGCCCTGCTTTCTGGTTGTTCCGGCAAAAGTATTAACAAACTCCAGTTAGTCCAAAACCCTGCAGCTAGAGTTCTTACAAGAACTAGAAAGTTTGACCATATCAGCCCAGTTTTATCTAATTTACATTGGCTACCAGTTAAATTCCGCATAGAGTATAAAATTCTGCTTTTGACATATAAAGCTCTAAACGGCCTCGCTCCTCTGTACCTCTCCGAACTCATCTCATATTACGAACCGTCACGTGACCTTAGGTCTCAAAGCTCGGGCACTCTAGTAGTGGCTAGAATTAACAAAGTTACATCAGGGGGCAGAGCCTTTTCATACAAGGCTCCCCAGCTTTGGAATAACCTACCAGTCAGTGTTCGGGACTCAGACACAGCCTCAATATTTAAGTCTAGGCTTAAAACCTACCTGTTTAGTCAAGCTTTTGGTAATTAGTTTTTCTGCTAGATAAAAGGTGCAGGTCCAGGGGTCCTCTGACAGAGAGTGTTTGGTAAGCTGGGAACGTTGGTGCTGTCGTCCCGCTGCTCTTCACGTTCACTCAGGTTTGTTGACGGTGGAGCAGGGGGGCGCTGACTTCTCAGGGAGCCCTCATGTCTTTGTGACCTTCTGGCTCTCCCTTTTTAGTTATGCTGTAATAGCCAGGCCTGCCGGAGTCTCTGCTGCACTCTGTTAAAACCATAGAGTGTGTTCAGTTCTTCTGTCGAAGCTAACAGTCTGTCTGTTCTCTTTGCCTGAGCTGTACTGCTGCCCATCCTGTGTGGTCCAATGCTCTGCTCTAACTGGGTGCCACTGCTTGCCTCTAACCACCACGGAGCTCCTGGCTGTCCTGCTCTGTGGAAGCTTGGCCGGCGTCCCGCTGATCTGATGAACCAGCTACTTAACTACAGACTAATCAGACTCAGACTTTTATTTCTCTAACTTCACTCCTTTCCTTTGCTTGTCCTGTTATCTGGTGTTGACCCGAGGAGGATGGGTTCCCCTTTTGAGTCTTGGTTCCTCTCGAGGTTTCTTCCTTTTTCTGAGAGAGTTTTTCCTTGCCTCTGTCGCCCTGGGCTTACTCACTGGGGGCTCGGACACCAGATTCTTTGTAAAGCTGCTTTTACAACCTCTGTTGTAAAAAGCGCTATATAAATAAATGTTGACTTGACTTGAATATCCTAGAGTCACCAAACTTGGCACACGTTGACAACACAACACCTTGAAAATGTGGCCTCAGTTTGTTGACTCCTAGGGTCAACGGCCAGGGAGTTACAGCCAAATCCATTTGGTAAATGTGAATTTGAACTTCCGCCTCAAGTGGGAAAAACCAATCCTACAAGGCCTAGAGAGGGCAAGGAAGGCCCTAGAGTCACCAAACTTGGCACACGTTGACATCTGCACACCCTGATGAAGTGACCCTAGTTTGGTGACTCTAGGGTCAAATGTCAGGGAGTTATGGGCAAATCCATTTGGTAAATGTGAATTTGAACTTCCGCCTGAAGTCGGAAAAAAAATCCTACAAGGTCTAGCGAGGGCAGGGAAGGACCGGGAGTCACCAAACTTGGCACACGTTGACAACACAACACCCTGATAATGTGGCCTGAGTTTGGTGACTCTAGGATCAGTGGTCAGGGAGTTACGGCCAAATCCAGTTGGTAAATGTGAATTTGGACTTACGCATCAAGGGGGAAAAAACAATCCTACTAGGCCTAGCAAGGGCAGGGAATGTCCTAGAGTCACCAAACTTGGCACAAATTGACACCCGTGAATGATCATTCTTCAACTTATCCAGCTGGTGTTGTGGTACCAAAAACATTTTTTCGTCATACTCCATACTTTCAATTTATTTGGTTATCAAACTCGTTATGAAAGGCAGGGCCACGCTCAACAATGGTAGAAGAATACCACCTCCTTTCTGATTAATAACTTTCTAAATGTTATTTCAGACTTCTTCTTCTTTAGTGACCGATACTGTCTTGTTGTGAGAGGTATGGTACCATTAAGCACGTTAAAAGCTATCTCGCACAGGGTTAAGATGAGTTCATTAGATGCCGTTTGTAAAATAACGCGTCTCTGGGCTGGTTTGGCTATAAATAGAAGTTTAAGAAGCGACAGGTTTCTATATAGTCTGTCGGACATATCGACCTATCTGTGTTTCTGAATGTAAACAACAGGTCGGTTTGAAAGCAGATCAGTTCTGAGACAAAGTCTTCAGGAGTCTTTGCTTTATAATCAATCATGAGATAACCAAATGGTTCTTTTACAGCATTTTGAAAACACTTCATGAAAAACGTTGTGTTACCAGGGTACATTTGTCTACCTAACACTTAACACATCACCGTAAAGTGGTTGCCAACAGTCATAAATGTACACTATGTTTTCTATTTTCTTTGAAACCATCTCATCAGTACGTTCAATTAAATGTTTTACAAAAAATGTTTTCCCGGAAACTGACGGATCACTTCTTACACAAGACAAAGGATGCTGTAATCTAAAATCAAAACTAGCAATCTCTCACACCCCGTAATAGTCTTGGAAATGTTTAGTATCCATAAGGAAGTGTTGAAAAATCAGACAACTGGACCCGTTTGTTATATACGACTTTAAAGCGCTTCACCACTGACTTGTTTATCAGCGTGAGGTTCTTTTTATTTTATACGATGCCGTCTGCACAAGCCAGAATGTGTCGACTACTGTTTTTATTCACCAAGTAATGGTCAACAAGATCGATCAGTGTGTTGACTCTAACAACTTTTGAATTTTCCGAATTTAGCGTAATACCCTTAGCCTTCATACATGTTTTACCAGCAGCTGTGCAATAACCGTATGTCTTAGGACCTCCCGAGCAGAACTCTGTAATGTAATCGCCACCGCCAATCTCATCTGTCAAATCGCCTAAGTAGGGACCCAGAGGTGGTTCCCAGTCACCTTCGCGAGAAACAGAAATAACACTGTCAGTGTTGCTATACAGCAGTATATCACCTAGTCTCTCCATCAAATCATACAATTCTAATCGCACATGTGCCGTTGTATACGCCCTGAGAAAGACATTAATGTCACATGTCGGATAATGGTCTCCATCGAAATAACACCACCGGATCAATGCTGTGGTATCAGAGACAAATGAAAAGTGCTTAACGTCATACCCGTCGGCAAAGATAAGTTGTGAAAACTGTTCAGGGTCTGTCAACAACTCAGACACGGGCAACTTTTCCCTCATTGAAAAATGACCCCACAAGCTGTTTAACAACAATTTGTTAATAGACCTGCATATCTTGTCAGGATTCAGCTGAATATTTTCCATTTCAAAATAATCCCTGATGTATTCAGCCTTCTCCTCCTCTGTGACAACTTGTGCTGGGTAACCACTTGCTTCCTGTTTATACTGTAAAAATGTCTTTACGTACTCACAGAACAATGTCCCTGAACTGTCTGGAAAGTGCCACACCTCATGGATTTTAGCCACCACATAGCCCTTCTCAACAGCCTTCAGCAATTCAATACTGACCCAAGTCCCTGTGATTGATCTGTCTTCATTATTATGAACACACCGTGGGGCTTGATTCTCTAACTCAGCGCATGTACGACAGAGTGGGAACATTAATTTACCATTACAACGATAAGGTAAAACAGGGTGTAGGAGTTTTCTAGGTGGATACACGGTTGCCTTGACAAGTCCGTAGTATTCTTCAAGAGGTCCGAAATTTTTGAAAATGACTTTTGGATGACCTACCGGGTGTTTCTTCCTGGCCTGACAGAATGGATACAAACTGGCAAAGTCCAAGTATCTGATTTTCTCACCCTCACTAGCCTTGTGGTACAGTTTGTATGCGTTGGTTCTACCCCCCAAAAGCGCATCTCTCGGTTTCAACCTTTCTGACTGTGTGTACGTAGACATAAACGCTGCAACATCCAGATCAACCCTCTTAGCATTAGCCCACTGACATTCCCACATAACCTCAACCTCTAGACCATATGCTCGAACAAATACCTCCACCTTGGTATCAAACTGCTTTCGCAATTCACCATACGTCACCTTTGACATTGGATGGACACGGTTGTGACTGTAACGACATTCATGACCATGATGCATACATCCGTTAAACTCCAAGGCTTTTCGTACACTGTCCTTTTCGTAGTAACCATCCACATAATACACGCCAAACTTCATCTTGCCATGGGTTAGCGCGTGGTGAACGTCTACATCTCTTGTACTTTTAACATACTCAAGCCATTCAATAGAAACATTTGAAAAAGTCTTGTGTTGGTTAACGTACGCCTTGTTGTGTGTCAGTGCTAGTGTGTCTTTTGGAAGAAAATGTGTCTTGTACATGGCTATGCAACACGATGCTAAAGTTGTTCAATTAAACGGGTCCAGTTTTGTACACTGGATGAACTCGTCACGATACTTAATGCACGCCTCTCGTAGTAAAACAACATGGTTCCTACCATAAACATACAACTCCTTTTTGAAGTCAAACACACCACCAGAGACAGTGTTGTACCACTCGTCAAACTGCTTTCTGTCTTTGTCATGCATTGTGTCATAACCATAAAAACTCTTGGCGGGGTACGGGCCTACGTAGTTTTCATTTTGTTTCAGATTAAATTTGTGTGGAACGTGCTCTTTCTCTGAACATGTTAAATTTAATGCTGAAGCAGTTTTGGCTAAACGCATCGGGATAAATGAATATGAGTCAATGTAGCGCTGTTTGTATGTTTCGTCGTACATGGAGATCAGTCTACTCCCCACTTTAGAAAAATAAAATGATAACGACGTCCGCATTTTTCACAATACTTGGTCAGATCACATGAGGAAGACATCACTCCTGTAGTCGGCTGTTGTTTCTGTTTTTCATGCTGTTCATAACAGTAGTCGGACTTGCAGTAGCGCAAGCAGTCATCACAACATTTGACACGCTGGGGTTTCGTGTGACACAAAACATCTTGACACACGTTGCAACAATATTTACAGCTATGACCTCTTGCTACTGTATACGCCTTATAACAAAACTCGCAAACATACGGCACACCCATGAACGCCCAGGAATTTTTTACCAAGTAATAATGGAGGTAAAAAAAAAAGAATAATGGACCATGATGGAGGTACAGAAACACTGTCTTGGCATGTGGTTTGTCATTTGTTTGATACTTTTCTAAACTTCCTGAACTACTCTTGTGGAACACAACAATTGTAATACCAAACTTGTTTGCGAAATGACCAACATCATTAAACCCAACTCTGTGATCACGTGTGTAGCCAGCACATGTCTGTATCTGATCAGCTATAGCTTCTAACACATTATGAGGTACATGCGGGTTCAGAAAATGGGCGAGGCAGATAGCAAAACACAGGTCGTTTGAGATGTTTGTCGGGCAAAAAAAGATTTAGTCTGTTCTTACTGATGACCTGATCGTGTGCTAGGTCATGCAGCTTACGCGAACACTGCCATTTTTACCCATAGCTATGGTGACTGTCAATACCAAATTATTGTCTATTTTAACACCCTTGTTGCTCTGCATAACCCTTTCAATAGCATCTGAAAATCTGTCAACGCTATAACCATCTCTTGAAGACAAGACAACATTTACATCGGATGTTAAACTATCGCCTCTTAGGGTAACATCAATAACACTACCATCGCCAGCCAACACCCTGGAGAATGAAACAATTCAATTCAATTCAATTCAATTCAACTTTATTGTCATTATACCAGTACAGGGTTGCACAGTATAACGAAACACGGTCAGGCTTCTTCTCCAGTGCAGTTACAAGAATATGTGTATAAATATATATATATAGAGTGTAGTGCAAATAGACAAATAAGGACAAATAGACAAAGACAATGTGTGCAAATAGACAAATAAGGACAAATAGACAAAGACAACGTGTGCAAACAGTACAGTATGTGTGCAAGACGTGCAAAGTGTAAGAGCAGTATCAGTCAAGTATGTGGTTGTAAACAGTATAGATATATAAAGTGTACAGTGCAGGTAGGAGAAGCAGCTTAATGTTCAGACAGCTGAATGCTTGGTACAGGTGTTCAGTATGGATAATAAATATAGATAAATAAGTACGTACGCAGCTGAGATGTTCAAGTATAAAGTAGAAAGTGTAAAGTGCGGTGCAAACAGTCCTGAGGTATCAGAGCCTAGTGTGTGCTGCTAGAATCAGTACAGTCTTTTAGTGTTGTGGTCACGTTCTGGTAGGCGCTGCCGGTGTAACCAGTTTGACAGCTCTCGGGTAGAAGCTGTTCCTGAACCTGGAGGTTCTGGCTCGGATGTTCCGGTACCTCTTCCCAGATGGCAGAGGTTGGAACAGGGGATGACTGGGGTGTGTGGGGTCTGAGGAGATATTGACTGCTTTCCTCAGACACCTCTTGTCATAGATGTCCTGTATGGGTGGGAGGGCAGTTGCGGTGATGTGCTGTGCAGTCTTTACCACCCTCTGTAGGGCCTTGCGCTCGGCAGAGGTGGCGCTGCCATACCACACAGTGATGCAGCTTGTCAGGATGCTCTCCACGGTGGATCTGTAGAAGTTGCAGAGGAGCTGCTGTGGCAGGTTGACTCTCCTCAGCCTTCGTAGAAAGTGGAGGCGTTGTTGGGCCTTCCTTACAGTGTTAGTGGTGTTAAGCGTCCAAGTAAGATCCTCGGCTAAGTGGACACCAAGGAACTTGAAGCTGCTCACTCTTTCCACCAGCGTGCCTCCGATGTACAGTGGTGTGTGCGTTCTTTCCCCCCCTCCTGAAGTCAATAATCAGCTCTTTGGTTTTGCTGACATTGAGGGAGAGGTTATTGGCGGCACACCACTCTGTGAGTAGCTTGACCTCCTCTCTGTATGGGCCCTCGTCATCTTTGGTGATGTTGCCGATTATTGTTGTGTCGTCGGCAAACTTGATGATGGTGTTGGAACTGCGAGTTGCGATGCAGTCGTGGGTGTACAGAGTGTACAACAGTGGGGAGAGAACTATGCCTTGGGGACATCCTGTGCTGAGTGTGAGGGAGGGTGAGGTGTGTTGACCCATCCTGACACACTGTGGTCTGCAGGTGAGGAAGTCCATGATCCAGCTGCACAATGTGTTGCTTATTCCCAGTGTGTTTAGCTTGTGGATGAGTCTGGAAGGGATGATTGTGTTGAAGGCGGAGCTGAAGTCGATAAACAGCATCCTCACATATGAGTTGCTGCTGTCCAGGTGGTTGAGTGCAGTGTGGATTGCCAGGGAGACCGCATCATCAGTAGATCTGTTCGCACGGTAGGCGAACTGATGTGGGTCCAAGTACATTATAGTATATCCTCAAGTATATTGTCTGATAGTACATTATGCACATAGGCTGTGTATGAGGCCATGTCTGCGGTCGGGGCATCGCAAAAATTCAACGTCCTGTGTAGCACAATGCTGTTAAACCTACTTCTCGGCACTACGGTATAACCATCTACAACACCACCACTTCTCACCAATTCCGCTATGTCGCCATCAGACAAACCAAAGTTAGGAGTTGTTGGGTCAAGTGACAGAGTTCTACGTGACTGTACACCAGCGCCTGTCTGTTCTGTGTTTATGTGTGGTGCGTTATATTGCGTGTGTATTAAATCTACTGGCACCCCTTTGTATCTGCGACGTTTTGGTGGCGGATTCTGTGTTGTGGCATTTCTATGTGACAAATATCTATCCAATGTGTTTTGTGCGGTTACAATTTGTCTATCAACATTTGCGTGTGGCACGAATGTTTCTTGTAAACCATTACTTGTTGTGATAGTAGACAAATGCACCCTTTGTAAATGCTGCAATCGATCGTTTAAAGACATCCGATGCCACGCATCATCATCATTTATGTTGCTAGCACACGGATTGTTGTCTGACTCCCGACACCTTTTAGACCCCATTTTGTTTGTTTTTCTACTAAATATATAAAAAACTATTTTGGTTTGTACTGATGAGATGATTTATTTAATGTGTTGATAAGTAAAATAAATCAAGACCCGCAACATCCAATTCTGGAGAAATTTTGGTAACCCTTTCTTTTACAGTTCCCTAAGTTCTAGGTATTAACCAGGTAAGTGTGAGGTACAAACTCCAAAGTACTAGGTAATTATTTTGGGTA